>CAIIXF020000257.1:0-25000 GCA_903813345.2 Owenia fusiformis | reverse complement strand
CACTTTAAAAAGTGTATATTCCTAACAAAAGGTTTACAATAAGGTGGTGTGTTGTCATACCTGTTAAAATGCAGTTAGTTAGTTAGTGCATTAGTCTGATATTATATTTCAGTCACCGATGAATAAACATCTCAAAGTCACCGATGAATAAACATCTCAAAACATTTTTGTGTTTATTTGACATCCGATATACCTGAACGTCAATTAGTCAAAATGATTCAAGGGAAATTTAATAAAGTGCACATTTTAGACAGGTTTGTTTTTAAATGTTTTAAACTTTACTATTCAAATTGAGAAATGCTCACATTCAAGGTTTTTTAATGTGGGAATCAATGGGACGATGACAAGACCGAAAAGGCGTTCCAATTGAAAGGTGTTAGGGAAACAAGTTGTTCACAACTAAAGGTTCTACTTTATTCATGTTTTTCCTCAACCATATTCAGTGAAGAACATTTATAGACGTCAAGTATTCATTGTTTTTCTATAATTAATAAAATGCTTGGCCACGGTTCCACGGTACAAAGGCCACGGTACCTAGTTTTAGAACCAAATTCTGCAACTGATTTTTTGGTATCAAGGTTCCACTGTTATATTTGGGGATTTATCATATAGTTAATCGTGTTTTAAGTAAATAACACGCGGGAATATAATTGATATCTGAGGTGAGCGGGAGATGTATATATGTATTCCATACCTACTCAGCTTCTACACTGGCGGATCTGGGGGGGGGGGCATAACAGGTACATAACAGCAGGAATTTATAGTGTATCTACAAGGGATCTATCGCTTAAGTCCGGGACAGGGATGGATTCAGGCTGTAACCATCCTGGTCCCACTCCTGAAAAGCGAACTCACTTTATGCTTTACTCAATACGAAATAAAAATTATACTTCAAATTTATGCTGTATATTTTAAATTTTAATATCAATTCGTTTATCTGCTCCAGAAAAATATGGGTGTGAAAATTTCACAAACTTAAAAACTACTTTTAAGACGTTTTTAATTTGGAACTTTATGAGGTCTAGTGTACCTAGAACCTTAGAAGGTATGGAATGCATATATTATGTACGGTCGGTTTTGGATGCAGACTTTATCCAACGTGCCTAAAACCTCCCAGTACATAACCCTTATATTATATCTCCCACTGTATTTCCCGCTCTGCAATCCCCGGGAATTTGGTTTAGTGCATTTCGTGCACTGGACGATACGAAAGCTGTAAACGATAGGATAAATCAGTTATTTAATGCTTGGTTTTAGATCCGGGTTTTGGATTCAGGGTACACCGTGAGGGAAATACAATACAACTAGCTGAGGGGAGATATATCATATTTCCCTCATATATCATAAAAGAAATTAGGTTGATAATTTCAATAATTATTATGACACTCACATATTTTGCTCACACGATCTGATGATTTAGCATGTGAAGTTAAAATCTTGATCAACTATTAGAAATTCAAAATTTTTGAAATCTCTTGAAAGCCCATGACTATTTGCATTAATACTTCTTTACAACTACAATACCAAGATATGGCTCCTATCAAATAAAAAAATAAAAAACAGAAACTCTGATATCAATATACATACTGTAGTCTGTTGTATTCAAAAGTTCTTTACAAAAATACAATCAAAAGCCATTAAATACCAAAATGTTTGATACTGTAACCTTGATTTAATAACATTTAGACAACAATTTTTGCACTTTGCCAAAAACAATGTACTTTTGTGTTTCTAAAAGCATGAAAACAATTCACACAAAATTTACTATACTAGACGAGCTACAGTACACAAGGTAACCCATAAAGTCATTCTTCTTGCAAAGGTGATCTATTGTAATAACTTACGCGAGGCTAGTCAACTGATGAAGTACTATACTAGAAAATGTTAAGTTCGGTCTTGTTAAATTGTTTTAACATTTAGATTTACATATCTTTGTCCAAAGGCCATATAAAAAAATAGCTTCATCCTCTCATATTGGGTTGTATTAAGTGTCTAGCATAAATCCTCCTCTTGTGTTTGAAATTGTTCATATTAGTCACTATAGTATCAGATTATTGGTCCTAATAACTTGGGTATCTATCAGAAGGTCCTCTTGAGGGAGGTGGTCCCATCCCAGCTGCCCCAGGTCTGGGACCAGAAGGGGGAGGACCCCTTGGTTGGCTATCTTGCCAAGGGCCTCTTGAGCTAGCTGAGGCAAAGTGTGGACTCATAGGTCTACTACTTTCATATTGGCCTGGGAATCTGGCTGATGATCCCCCAGTTCGTCCCTGGGGTGCGGAGTTCTGGTATGTTCCACCACTATATGTACTTGGGGGGTAGTGGGTGCCTGTCTGAGCATAGCTTGCCCCTGGGCCACCTGGTATTGGCCCTTTAGGATACTCTTGTTGACGTTTGCCTCCATCTTGAATCTGGATAGATATCAAGTTGCTTCGTGATCCACTGGCCATGACAGGTATGGTTGATATTGAGTGGTAGTCAGGGTTACTCCCCGGAGGTCCCCTGCTGGCAACAGGGGCATGATTTCCACTGTGCGGCTGCTGGGGGAGCATTTGTTGGGGTGGGGGTGCAACATGTTGCTGTTGGGATGGAACATGCTGTTGAGGGGCCTGCACATGCTGCACATGACCCCCAGGAGCCTGTTGATGCATATGTCCTGGGGGTGGTGCCTGGGTTGGGGGCAGGCTCTGAGTGTGGTTAAGATACCCTGATAAAGGATCCTGGCGTCTGGGGGCAGGTGCAAGATGTGCCTGTTGCTGTTGTTGCTGCTGTTGATGAGGCTGCTGATGCACCTGTTGTTGTTGCTGAGGCTGGGCATGCGGCAAATGAAACATTGGTTTACTGGCAAGCTGACTGGAAGGTTTGCCTACCTCCTCTCCATGCCTGTGAGCGTAGTGGGCCTGGAGATCCCTGTGGGAGAGGTAAGTTCGCCTGCACCCAGAGGACCCATGCTTTGAGCCCCCATGCGTGCAAATGAACACAGTGCCAAGGGCTGACTGCTCAATGCGTTGTACAGGGTCATTGCATCTGGAAGTAAATGCAATATTCAGAAACTTTTTTCATGCAAATTTTGGCTACTTCTGAGGTCTTTTTCTGGAAAGACATTTTTTAATTAATCTTATTTCTTCACATTGAAGACTGCAAAAAATAGTGTTTCATTATTAAGCTTACAAAATGTGAAATCGTATTCTGTTTTCCAAGCAGTAGAAGTTATCACTTGGTCACCTTGAAGGACTTATTATAAGCATGTATTTTGAAAATGGAGGAATATAAATAAAAGTTGATTTTAATTCTAAATGTCACTCCAATCTGGAAAGAGCATTTTAATGCTTATAAAAATCATACACTAAAAGTGAAAAAACGAAAACACCTTTCATCACAATAATTTATCTTTTAATGATGAAAATGATTCAAGAGGTGTGCAGAAGGTTCGTAAATACTGTACTTCTATTTGATTTGACGCTACTTATTTTGGCATTTGCTGTTTTGAACATTTGATGGCTACTTAATTTGGCAGGCTTGCAATATTACAATTAAATGTACTAATGGTACAAATTTACATGGTACTAAATTAAAACAGCCACCAAATTACTTTTAAGCTTAGTATTTTACCAAATTCTCAAACTGCTTACCTTCGACAATTTTTCTCAGTCTGTTTAGCACAATCAAAGCAAAACACATGTTTGCAAGGGATCTGAAATGCAAATGACACAATCACTAGTATTTATAATCTCAATCACTTGAAATGTTCAAAGTTTAATATGTGAACTGGAGTAAAACTTGCTTAACTTTTCATCACAAGCCAGTGCAAATACTGAGGAACATTCGGTTATGTTATGCATGTGTGTCAAGAAAATTATTCCATTGTTCATTTCTTGAATTAAAATTGACAAGTTGTCCAGATTTAGTTGAGACTGGAGCAAAATTTAGATTTCACATCATTTGCTTAATGGGTCACTCCTATACCATTTTTATTTTGTGATAAACAACCTTTGTGTGGCTCCCACACAAAGTGCACAGACTCACACCCATCAGTGCAAGTTGATGACAATATAGTACTTACCATTCTTCCATATATAAGTATAGGTAGTTGACAGTATTCACAGCAATGTATAAGAGGATCTACCACTTTTTCTCCTATTAGATTCACCTGCAATTAAGAATATTTAACTTATTTTATGTACCATACCCTGCAAATTGCAACCATAGGCATTTAATTTAGGAATATCCAATAATTTTGAGGTATATAGCCATGAAGTGGATTAATAATCAATAAGGTAATATGTTCTAGTCATGGTGCAGGATAGGAAACTGTCAACTGGGTATAATAAGGGTCATCTGGCCCCTTTACAAAAAACTAAAATTTCTAGATAATGTTCAAGATTCTTCAAAGCAAGGCCTTAGGGAAATGTGAGACCTTCAGTCGCAATTTAAAAATAATCTACAAGAGGTATTTGTGAAGGTTTCATTGTTCAATTCATAAATATGAGTATACCTTATGATCCCATTGTAGTTTGCTTCCATGATGTATAGGCTCAGATGGTGGGTTCAATGGTGGCGGTGGTTCAGGAACCTCATCTTCAGACACACCAGAACCTAAAATGAAACAGATAAAGAAATTAGAACATGAAAAATGCCATGTTTTGGTAGGTTCATATGGTGCATGCAAATATTGGAAAACGGGTGATATTTTTCAAAACAAAAAGCAGATTTCTCCAAAAAAAGGCAATTACCCTATAGGAGCCGAGACCAATGTGGTAAATTACCAGTATGGTCCTCTGAGGAATCAGATGTTTCAGACAATGTGCAGAAAATTGTTAATTGGTAAACAGACAATAGAATGAACAGACATTAGGCTCATCATGTGAGCTAAAAGGATTTCAGTTGTCAACTGTCTTAATTCAAATTCTGATACTTCTCACATCTCTATTCTGCAAATCCAAGATGCTCTGATAATAACAACCCAGAATTACCAATCTAGAATGCATTTCACAAATGTACATGTATCCTACTATTTCAAGAGTGGTAAGATCATAAGAGTTGGTTATTGTTGTACTCCATATCATAAAACCTATTCATCAAGCATTATAATTCTATGATTATGCAAAGCAGATTTTATTTATTGACTGGTCTACATGTAATTCTTTTTTAATTGATGTGGTATTACCTCTTCTTTCTTGTACTGCCATTGATGGTCTTTCTGGTTCATCATCCATTGATTCTTCTTTTTCCACAACATGAGCAGCTTTACGACCTCTGCCCCTCCCCCTTCCTGCCTTTCTACCTCTCCCCCTCCCTCGTCCTGATTTCAACTTGAGCGAGATGTCTTTTCTAACATTGCCTTGTCGGGATGTTCCATCACTCTCTGAATCAAGACCTAACTCAAGTTCTGCATGCAAAAATAAAAGAAGATGGGAAATAAGAAATTGTTTTCCTAATTCTTTAATAGGCATCAATCCATTGTGCGATAAAAAGCTGAATTTCTTAGTATTTTAGTTCACATTTAGTACTGTTTATATTTTATTTATCCAGCAATTGTAAAAAATTTGTCGTGTCAATGAAAATAAGACATATGTCATATGTAGAGCCTATGGAAAGGGGGTTTTGTCACGTAATCACGTCAGGTGGTAATACGTTTTCACGTCGCACGTTACTAATCAGAATTACTTTCACGTTTCACGTCCATCATCAAAATATTACATTCACGTTTCATGAAGATCAAATATCATTACATTCACATTTCAGGGGTATCAAATAAATCGCTAAACTGTCCAATGGCAGACTCAGCGAAATCACTCTCCATTTTGCTTGTAAGACTTGCAAAGTCCAGACGATGGTCTCAAAGTCCAGATATCTCAGTATATCAGGTTGATCTTTGTATTCGCCGGATTGGCTTGCTATTGGTTGAATTTCTAATAAGTCGTTATTCTCAACCAATCAAAATAGAAGAAAAGAAATTAAAATATTAATATCCCCATGGTATTACACCCTCTCTTATGTTAATCTTTGTCGCGTTTTGTAACTGGAGTTCTGATTGGCTAAAAACAGAAGAGTTTAGAAATAGGAACTAATTACATTTGAGTTTACAAAGTCGACAAGATTTATCACAAAAGTGAACGTAGGATCAAATGTATTTTCGCTGAACGATGTTTCATTTATTCTTAAAACGTAGCACGAAATAACAAGACTGAACGGCGTCACGGAGGTCTCATCATTCAAAACACGATGCACGAGGCAATGTTTATTGACTTCACGATGCACGGGGTTAACTTCATGAACGTCTGCACGGGCCTGCATTTCACGTTTCTCGTTCATTCAAAATTCACTAAAACGCTGCACGCCCGAACCCTTTCCATAGCCTCAATGTAGAAATACATTTATATTTTGCATGCAATTTAATATTATTCAGTGATCCTTCTATTGCTTATCTTGTTAGACCGACTCTACCAGATCTAGAAACGCGGGAATTCCTGAAACTGAGAGTCGAGTGAAAAAAATTGGGGAAAAATTTAAAAAAATTGAAAATTACAAAATTTTGATGAAAAAACGAGGCAATGCAATCGAGCCGTCTGAAAGAAAATATATCAATGCTATTGTTGAAGCAATAATTCAGCACATGTGAAGGTGCAAATATGACTTAAATGCCAAACAATACAAGGAAAATATTTCTTACCTTCATTCTCCATTTTGTTTTTCGATTACGCTACACAGAGGAATCTGATTGGTTGAAAACGACAAGGCTACAGTAGGCCATAAATAGTAGATTATTTGATTTGTGTCCCTTTGCTTATTATTTACAGGGAATGCAATGAATAGCATGAATAGCAAACCTTAACGAGTTGGGCTTTTATGTTTAGAAACATAGTCATTGTAATTTTCCTATATAAAGTGATCATCTTATAATAGACTTTTAATAATATTAAGCTTATGTATGTTTAGCCAGGTCTTGGTATGTAGGTTACTGTAAGCCTAGTGTTTGCAGTGCAGTCACTACAAATTGATATATCAGTATATCGTCTATATCATACCGTTTTATCGAAAGAAATGTTAAACAAAAATCCCAAAAAATGCGTTTTAGTTTGTGTTTGTTTTACTTGTTCACTTGCATGATTTGAATTTTTTCAGGATGTAAAACGAGTATCTTCCTTTATAGGCCTAATCGAAGAGGAGACGCGATACCGCCATCCTCTCTACCAATCAGCTGCTACCAATGGAGAGAGGTTCATCTATGAACTCTGGGGTATAGGAGGGGGTATCACTGGTGGATCTGGGGGGCAAGGGCCCTTTGGGTGGGACCAGAAAAAAATTGTGCCCAAAAAAATTGGCATAAGTCTTATATGTTTTTTTGGCATAGTTCTACAGAAAAATTGGGAAAATAAGAGTCTTAGAAAGATTACCTCACCCCAAACTGTCCGAAGTCGGCTGCGATCCCGGCGCAACCGTTTGAATCGATCGTTCGTGGACTTTTATTAGTCAATATTACTGCAAACTAGTCATACCTGACAGATCCGTTACGGAAACAAAATGTCGGAACCTCGAGTTGTAGGCAGAATTCCCCAGTTTATCACACACTATACGTTTGCGAACAAATAGTTCAGAAGACAACATTTTCTGATTATCATCGATTTACATATAGTAAAGTTGTGTCCGATTCCAGCCAATCCGAACACATTATTTCATATAACTGCTCTACATTATATAACCAATCACCGCACTCAAGGTTAGTCCTTGAATGGTTGAATGGTTAAACGTGCAGATCTTAACCGTTTTTGTAGTTCTGTTTACGTAACAGAAGTGAGGAATTAAATTGAAGATTATCAGTTAGTTTTCATCTTTGATTTTGATTTTTTTTATTCCTGGGTGGTCGAGACTTTAACAATTGGCAATGATATAAATAATACCGATTATATTTGTGCATGGGTCGTTACAGCAGATTTTACAAAGGTTGGTTACCATAAATTATCATCTTAAAAATAAGAAAGTTACAAATATTAGTTAAAATTAATACAGAAAATGTCTCTCTGATAATTGATTATCTATAAATATCAAATAATTTTACTATACTTATAAGTTATACTATACTCTTGTTATGCTAGCGAGTGGAAAACAGAAGCTATTGCGAATCTCCTTTGTTGACAACGACTTCTGCAACTTAGCCGTCGCGGTCTACTCTAGCCCGTTGTCAAGGTGTCCGGGTGAGATACTGTGGCTTGTTCAGTGTTATGGCAAGGTATAGACAAAAGAAAATTAATCATTATATCTTCAGGTAACCTAGACAATATGTAGATATATGTTATATTAAGTAAATATCATGGATCAGACTAATATTATCATTCCTCTTAAGCTAATACGGACTCCTAAACGGTATACGCATTGGATGTTACTGCAGCCGTATGCTAGAAGTTGATATTCGATTGACTCCGGAACACCTGCAAAACGGGCTCAACAGTCTCTGTCAGGGGGTAGAGACCAGAAATCCGCCGTTAACGACGTAAGTCACGAACAATATAAGAAGTAATTAATCAGGTAAACGGGAGTGTAATCCATGGTAACAGAACACAATGCATGTGTTCTCGAGTCGTGACTAATTGTTGTATATATCGTATCGCAATTACTGACATTCGTTAATACACGGCTTTCCGTTATTACTCATCTGATTGTGTGAAAGAATTCTCCTCGAGGATGTAACAACCAGGGACTAACAAGCAACATTTCACTGGGACTAATGGATATATCATTGGACATCGTTGGATACATAATACAGTAGTCACAGATGATTGCAGCGTTCAGCGCCTCTTCTAATGCTCGCCAAAGGAGGGCACAGGCTACCGGTGAGTAGAAAAGTTACTGCTAAGTGATATCTGTAGAGAAATTGCTTGCTTGAGTGATTATCGACTCAATATTTACTAATTATAGGTGCCATTATGTCCCGTTTTGTACTTGTCAAATCTGTCACACTTCAAACTGTCAAACTAAAACCACCATGCAAGGAAATAGGTTCAATACTGTAATTTAGCACCCAAGTGGGATTTGTAGTCCAGCTACACGACCTTGCACACAGGATCATTCAGTTTTCTGTATGAGAAGGTGTTAGTCAAGTAGAGGGGGTCACAACTATGGGATTTGTTTCATTGCATTCATTGACCCATGACGTAGTGTACTGGTCTTCGCCAGCTTCAATGGATCTTGCATGTAATAGATTCACAGGGTCGTATTTTGGCAGTCTTCCCTTGGTAGTCGGAGATGGAAAATGGGTTGATTCATCCTCCGAACGCCAGGTCCGAACGTAGTCACAGTGGATTGTTACTCCGTGCGTTCAAAGTAGTCTTATTTTTATCGTATAGTTACGTTTTGGGGATCACTAATTAGGCTTTTTGAAAAAAAACGTTTTTGCGATAATAAACCCACGCCATCAGTCCGGAATAGATCAAGAATGTCAATGAACTGCTGTTGAGCTAGACATCAAAATTAAGGTATACGTTTCTGATGGAATTATCAGTTTGACACGAAGTGTATGTTATCTTACAAATTCAACCTCCATGAGCGTCGCCCCTGGAGGAGTATAACATTATGATACTCAACGTGTACCTTTCTGTCTGCCACGGTACGATGGCGCCCTGTGGATGACACGATATCTTAAACATCCTTCTATCAGTTTTTTTCTTGTGAATAGTTGCAAAATAGAAAAATGTTATGACTAAAAATGAGAAACCATAGCCTTAGTTCCATTAGCTTCTTTAATTATTTATAGTTGAATGAGGCAGAAAGATATGATGAGTATCAGAATGTCAAAATGTGGATAAGTCAAATGATATACACTTTGGCTCAATGCAAAACTGCGACTTAAGATCGTAGTATTCAGTATTACAGCTTCAGAGCTCTCAGCTATCGTTAAGATTATTGATGGATCGTGCTATTTTCTAATTTGACAAGGAAGTGGATTATTATTTCCAAGACCGGCACACCATGCTCTAATTTTTGTTCAGTTCCGCTCTAACAACCTGCTGAGAAGTGCAAATAATTCAAATATGATTCTCCTATTGTCAACCTGATTGAGGATCAAAGACGGGGTGCTCTTATTTCCTCTGTCTGTTCATTAGCTATCTTCATGACGTCGTAGCCTATTTATTCGAATTCCGTTTATAATAACGACGATGACAGGGTGAGCCAAAAAAAGGTAACCCAAATAAATCTTAATAACCCAGTCATCCGGCATGGGTGTTAAATCATATGTGGTACAATTAAACCTTATTCAATGTGCTTTCGTTCTAGTAAGTTTCATTGGTCTATTTAGAATGATCACGATTTTATGGCCAGTTTACAAAACATGGTCAAAATGACAAAACATACCAAAATCACCCAATATCAATCCCCAGAATTTTATCACTGAGGCTATTTCAAAGATAATGTGTACAACTGTACAATTCCCTAGAAGCATCAGAGAGTTGAAACAAGAGATCGCTGCAGAAGGAAAATGAGAGGCATTACACAAGATGTCTGTGAGCATGTAGTCAGAAAACTTCCCCTTAAATGCGTTCAAGTCTCTCTCTAAAGACAAGATCGGCATTTTGAGTTTTGTAAATGATCATAAATTTTGTGACTATTTGGAATAGACCAATTAAACTTGGTGGAATGAAAGAACATTGAACTGATCAAGGTTTGTGCCAAATATTACTAGTATTTAAAACCCATATCGGCTCATGACTTAATAATTAATTTGATTGGGTTATGTTTTTGGCGCACCCTGTGTATTCACTCATATTATACCTATCTGAGGTGAGATATAGCTATTCTAGCTATGATATTGTTCAAAATATCGTGCTATATGTGAAAAGAAAATGATTCAATGGATTGTGTATGATTTAATGCACCCGTTTCTTGTATGGTTACCACATTTCTCGGCCTGTCAGCCTCGGTTAAGGCGCTCCCATACAATGGCCTCGTTCATTAAATCAGCAGAATTTCTCAAAGTCCTATTAAGCAAAAAAATCGCGAAAATTCAAAATATAAAATACATCTTCCCTTTCACTGCTCGGGGAGATGAGAGGAACGATTTTCCTACTCTTGGCCATAAAAGGTATGGCCACTTATAAAACCATATCATTCAAGGTATGAGTCGCGTGATCTGAATCTGTATATAACTTCAAGGATGCCCATCTCCTTCATTACTCTGACCACCTATTTATATATTCAATAGTCTTATCGTGAGAAATCATGGCCTCTATTAGCCAGCTTCTTTCTAGTTGAAGGCAGAAAGATGTGATGAGTAGCAGAATCCCTTCTGAACACAATTAAGACTCTTATAAATGTATTGTAAAAATGGCAATTACAATGAAAGCGAATGCTCCAGGGTGCAAGGCCAGACAATTGCATAAACTAAAAGAGTACACTTTATAATTAATGGATCAGATATTATTTCGATCGAAACGTCATAAATATTGTTATGTTTTGTTTCAATTCCCTTGTCAATTGAATTTCTGATAACTTTAATGTAAATTGATCGCAGTGAGAATAATGTAAACTGTATTCATTTCCGTCCCGGAGACAATCGGTAATAATGGACATCATGATATCCCAGTCATAACAAAAGAAACTTTCCAACTTTGGAGCATGAATAAACATAGTGATCATAATATAAATGTTTTCATATTGACTAACTCTCCTGGCACAATCACTGCAGGACTAACACAATGACCAATGATGAAGGGAATCGACAGAACTTAACTATAATTCCTGCTAGCTCCGACCTGTCACTCTGTAGGACTATGAATATTTGTTTCGATTCGGGGATTCGGTAATAATACAACGTTAAAACGAGGTGGTCATCAGTTTTTAAAGTGCTATACACAACTATTGTAAATATTTGTGTACTAAATATGCTCAGAGATCGTACGTGTAAGAATGTGAGTAAAGAAGCGTACATTTCTCCGCCATCTTGTTATAGAAACTGTAGTGCACAGCGGTTACCCCACAGTGTCCAGGCTAGTCTAATTAAAGAAAGGACGAGTGTCTGTGAAAGACAAGCGCAAAAGTTACTCATACTTGTAAAAGCCTAAACTTGTTGGAGCTCGGAAGTGTAGTAGACGAATTATCGACTTGTATCACGCCCGGTGATCGTAAGAAATGAACGGAGGGGAGGGGGAGTAGCTGATTTCGCTAAATATGTAAGGTCTTCTCGGATTTATTTTGAACTGATGGGCTTCTTAGATAAAAAAAAATTGCGTCGCCAATGTGCAAATGCCAATGTTTCTGCTATAAATCCAGCAAGGGTCTACGTACACGACCTGTTAAAATAAATACTTGTAAGTGACGAGGGCGCCCCAGGGGAATAAATAACTAACGACCGCGAGCATAAGTCCAACAAAGCAGATAAGAAATTGAAAAAAGTGTGCTAAATTCGATGCCCCAAGTGGGAATCGAACCCAGCTGGGATGTAGTAGCAACTTGCTATCAAGGGTCGTTACAAATGCATCTATAATTCATCATAAACTAAGATTTAATAAACTAAGATCTTAAAAATTTAAAATGTCCCACGTATGAGGTAGGAGGTTTTTTATACAAAGCCTATAAAAAATAATCGAAAATAATAAATTGTGAAAGAAGGGGTGGGAGTAATGTATGTATAAGGCATGTGATAAGAGATGTAACATGATTTTGTTTCGAGTAACTTCAAATGTTGTAACATCCAATTTTTTCCACCTTAAAGTCATATTACTCCCCCCCCCCCTCCTTTTCGATTATTTTTATCTTACGTATGGAAACTTATTTTAAAAACCAACAATGACATTAATTTTGCGATAAAAAACGTCACTTTACTCGTATTTATTACAGACACAAAAGTATTCATGAATATAACTGAATACCTAACGTAGTTTAAGTTTATAAAATTCAAATTCAAAAATGACTTCACTTCGCATACCCTTCATGCAGAGTCTAGTTAAACTACACAGAAGCTCTCTTTTAAGAAATGAAGTTAAACGAATGCAAAGGGTACACTTCGTACCGCGCTCTTAAAGGGTGACGCATATCGTTTAGCAAATCGAACGCTCGTTTCTGGTGTTGCTCACCGTTTAGTATAAAAGGCCCGATCCCGGAATAATACTCAAGGGTTCACAGGTTTGAGGTCGTTGTGTCAACACCTCTCACTGTTATATAGCATAAGTATACAAGGGGCGATCCATATATTCTGATAAAAATGCTCTCATTTTGTGATTTTTTCACATATCCCTCTCATTTTTTCAGAAAATGTAGATTATGTAATTACACATACAATGCTGAAATATTATAGCTATGTCTTAAATCATTAATGAAATAGGGTTGCTATGGTAACCTGTATTAAGGGTAGGCAGGTCAATCCAATTAAAACATATAAAATATTATAATAACTTGTTATTTTAATTATTTTAAAGCATGCGGAAATCAAACATTTTTTCTAAAAAAGTTTGGTATTTTTGCCCGTTGTTTGTTGCTAAACAAAAGTTTATTTGTGCTCACTATAACATCACAACAACTCACAATAGCAATGTATGACAGAACTGACCAGTTAACATTACATGTCATGAGACACACAAAAAATCAAAATGTCAGATGAGGTAAGTGTGGCTGTTGCAGAGTGTGACATTAACAGATACATTAGGAGAACGATTAGATTTTATGTACTATCAAGAATAAGTAAGAGGACACTGTCAGAGAAATATGGACAAAATGTATGGGCAAGGTGTTATATCTGCTTAAAGAATCTATAGGTATTATTGTAAAGAGGAAGGCATGGTAAATGTTGAAGATCATCCACAATCTGGTTGCAAGAAGAGCTTGTGGACAGAGAATAACACTACGATAAATTGAGATGCAACTATGAAGCGAGAACTATCCCACTGTAGAAAAAATTAGCAAACAAGAGCAACAGGGGTATGGAACAGTTCAACAAATAGTTGGCAATGACTGGAAGATGTGTTTGATCTGCTTAAAATAGGTACCAAGGGGTGATTAAATTAACAAATTTATCTATTTTATACATTATAATTTAACTGACCTGCCTACCCTAAATACAGGTTACCATGGCAACCTTTTTTCAAAATTAATTTAAGATATAGCTATAATATCTTAGCATTGTATGTGCAATTACATAATCTACATGTTCTGAAAAAATGAAAGGGATATGTGAAAAAATCACAAAATGAGGGCATTTTTATCAGAATATATGGATCGCCCCTTGTATTATAGATCGTCACACATTTATAAAAGGGTGATTTTTGTTTTGACAAATCAATTCCACATTTATGGGTGACGTTTCAGGATCTTCTATTTGTGTACAATAAGGAAAAAATGGCATCTAAATTTCCCCATAACGTAATAGCACACAGCTTGGCATATGAAATATCCTACAAATGAAACAAAGCAAGACAAACCGGTTTCTAATACAAGGATTTATATTGGCTGTTGTACATGTATTCTTTGAACGCAATCACTCGTTGGATAACGTTTTCAAAATCATTATAAACGGATTACTTTATCTCAAAGACAATTTCAATAAACTGGATTTTACAGAACTCCCCTTATTTCTTAAAAATGAACTGATCCAGTTGATTCGCCTGGAGCCGCCATATTGTTTTTATACGGGATGCTAATCGGAACCCTTTAAGATATCTGCACTGAGCGTCTCTACACTTTATAGTCTGCATTGGGCGTCAGAATATTAACAGGTGTAAAAAGAGACTGAATAATAACTCCAATACTAGCATGGAAAGTATAGATACTAGTGTATCACCAAGAGTTTACCTTGGTAACGGCCTGTAGAATAGTGATCAATTGCAATAAATACACCATTTGGAGTCCGCCCATTTGAATTGAATTACATCGATCGTTTTTTAATGCCTCATATTATTTAAGTCATTGCAAAGAATAGAGAATGCAAAATGTTGAAAGTAATCTTCTCAAAACGCATGAAATGTTTCCCTTTTCATCAACTGAATAAATATTGAAATGTTCGATCCCTTACCGGGTGCGTTAGTAAAGTTGCAGGGCTACTCCTTAATTGCGAGATCGATTTATGTGTCAGCCCTCGAAAAATCGGTGACAAAAATGTTATTAATCTCAGTATGTTTTAAAACCTACATATATTGCACTACCACAGGGTAGGACGATCTATTCTCCACCAAATGAAAATAATGCAGTATTGACGTCTTAAAATGACGTTGAAAACACAGAATCTTGTATGATGCAATGTTGCCGGGTAGGCACGCAGCTTGGGTACCACGCCGTGCCTTATCAAAGATGGAATGAGTGATTAAAGATTTAAGATACAGAAAATTCCAAATATATTAAAAAAGATGACGTCCACTTTTTAAAAAGTTGTACCAGATAGCTTTCAACTTGAAATGAAAGGTATATCAAAAAATTAAGTCAACTTGGACCTTTCAGAAAACAGGCATGGTGTGGAATGTTGTGATCAAGAAATATTAAAAAATTGATAATTACTCTAATTTCGTCTTTTGTCTTTTTTAATGCTTGGTTTCACAATGAAGTAAAAAAATCTATAGGTCCCGGTAAAATATTACGACCCGTTCAAAAATATCAAACACTATTTTTTATCAATATACGAATACCAAAATATGTGAATTCATATGAAAAATTATTTTAATTATTGCAAAGTATACAGTTGCCGTTTACAAGGACTACACTATGCATAAACAGACCATGAACAAAAAAATCTGCATCTAGATGTACATGCTTCGGCTAACTCGTTCCATGGATGAGTCGCTCTGCCCGACATTACATGATCATGCGATTCAATAACAGCATATGCCAGAAAAACTGTATAATTGTTCTAAGTTTCCATATTATAATTGTCTGTCCCATTATATTGTAAATATACCCTCTATACCCCTACAGTGATGAATTGTGTGACTTGTTTGTATTGTATATAGTTTAATTTTTCTAGCATGAAGACACAGGGGAACCTATGGCATCACCAAATTGAACCATAGATAGCATGACCAGTGGCTGGCGATTTGGCCAAATACTAATGATGTGAACTGTAAAGCAAAACTTATACAAGGCCACCCACCTCAGAGTCAAGCAACCCAAAGACCAAACACCGCACCAAGCATGACGTGATCGATGTTGTTTGTGTCCTTTCCTAAAATACATATACGGGGGTTTTACAATATCTTTTGAGAAGCAAATTCTGGCCATGGCAATTGCCGCTCAAGCAGGAATCGAATACAAACGAATTATCAACAGTGAGTATCACTGCGTTCCCTCGGGAAATATTGATATCATCCTTGTAATATTCCCATCTCAAATCCCTCCTGGTGAATAACTTCTTTATATTACTGTTTCACGCTTTGAACACGCTATTAACAAAATACATTCGAAAAGATTTTTTGACAATTGAGAAAGTTCTTCCAAGTTAGAGGGCTGCATTTTTGTGTCACCTATAGATTGTTCATTTAGTTTACAGTTTGATCGTCAGCTATGCGAATTGGAACCTCTTAATGCTATTTCCTATTGTCTCGACATGATAAATTATTGATTTCTCCTTAGGCAGGATGTATGCTAGACTTCATTAGGGTATGCGCTTTTTAACGTTCGACTACTTTATCAAAAGGTAACTAAATGTACAATTTCCATCCCTTCATTAGTGAATAATAAATAAATCACCATTACCCAAGTGATTGTGAACGATTAAGACAGAAACCAGTTCAATACATGTTCAACATTTCACAATGTCTAAATGTTTCTGACAAGTCTCTGATAGAGGTGAGGCATTTCAATGTTAAATTCGCGCCATCTTGAATTCGCAATTTCACCTCGCGAATGTACGCGAATTCAAGATGTACGCGAATGTTAGGTGTGTTACAGTAGTTGAATTGATCAAAGTCATTTCAGGTGACCATTTTGAACAAAGAATGCAAACTTATTTTAAAACACGCTGGTGGACCTGCCCCACTCTTGCTTCGTCCTCGTTTTCAAAAGTAGGCATCGTGTGTTCAGATTGTCCTTATGGAAAAGTTGGGTTAAGTGCCCCCAAATTAGAAAAAAAGAAATTATGTTTTTGATGATTATGATAGACTTCGGTTTGATACTGATTCACGACATATCCTCATTGATTACAAAAGTTGTTGAATAGCTAAGGTTATTGAAATATTTTTAAAACACTAATTTCAGATAGCCATGTTTCTTTGCGTGATGAGGGTCTTCCACAGATTGGCACGTTTGGCGGACCGCCTACGCACGGTGGCCCACCGCCCTCAGCCGGGACAGGAAGGCAATACTCCCCACGAGAGACCCCTAATAGAAATTGCACCAACAACGTGAACAGAACGATAGACGTTTATATCAACGGGACACCAGCTGCCGAATCTGGACGGTTTTCCCGTGAGTATATTATTTTCCGATATCGACTGGTGTGGTTTTTGGCCGTGGACTCTCATATGCCTGAGTGAGATGTCTTGCCTCACTGAGTCTCATTGAATTTGACGCAAGTAAAATTTCCGTGAAAGGATGAACATGTATCTCCCTTCTGTGTGCTCTTATAGAGCTAGGTGGGACGTTCAGAGTCGCATGTGGGACTGGCTGGACTCCATGAATCGTTGCGCTAAATGCAGCAGGGGCGGATCTGGGAACCAACAAGGGGGGGGGGCCCAAATTTCAGGTCAGAGAAAAAAAAAATTTTGAAATTTTGAGGTCCATTTTCTTCAAAATTTGGCCTGAATTTAAAAAATAAGGCCTTAATAGGCCCAGTAATGACCAAAATGGCCGACTTTTTGGGGGCCTAAAGGCCTTTTTTGGCCCAAAAATTTTTTTGGGCCCAATTTTTTTTTCTGGGCCCACCCAAGGGGGGGGGGGGCCCGGGCCCCCAGCCCCCCCCCCCCCCCCCCTAATTCGCCAGTGTGCAGTCCCATGGTTTGAGACCCATGAGACCTATATGGGACAAATTACCTTTGCCGACCGCCGTACCATGAAGTCACAAACAATTGTGTACGTTGCTGACAACGCATGGCTAACAAAAAGCACCATCAAACTATATCTGAAAATTCCACCATGGGCGTGCATTTAAGATTTGAACAGGGTTGCTCAGAATCAAACAAACTCAAAGGCCCTACTCGATGGATAAAAATTCACCGTTCAATATAATATGATTGGGCAGAATATCAGTGTTTTGCAACTAAAGTGTCAGTCACAGTTACTCTACGACGGCCTAGCTTCACAAAATCGATATAGAAAATCGGCATCGTACTGCTACACTGTGCTAATCCCTATATTTTATGTTGCATATTTCCCTCGATATTTTGGGAAGCTACGGCCGCCGTACGATTGCCGTAGTACATCAAATGTGACCGAGGCAGTAGATGTCCGTTGTCAAATGTATTAGATGCTAACCTAGCTATTACAATGTTGTTTTGTGCAGAACGTATCAGCGATGGGGATCTATTACACAGATGATGGTTGTTCAGATTGTGTCATATGTTCTTTTTGTTAATTGTTCGCTTTGCTTGCTATCTTGTTTATTCGAAACCTATATTTTTTACAAATAAAATATGTTTGTTTGGAAAATGCATCAAACTTAACAACAAGAACTTACATGGAACTTTTCATCGCATGTGGCCTCGGAAAATCCCAGTCACAACCCATCAAATGATTTTAAAAGAATGTAAATTTCAACCTTAATTTGGGGTATTTGCATTTCAAATGACTTTGGAAATTTCTGTATCTTAATTCTCCAATAACCTATTTCAGAAAATAAAATTAGATAAACACCGGCGAGATCTTTGAAATGATTGTTTCCGACATATTACACTCTATCCAATATGACATCGTTTTCCTTCTTTACAAAATCAAACTAAAATTGACTGGGAATAATAACGTGTAAAATTAAAAGTCAGTATTACTTCCTTCTCTTGTAAAAACAATGCAGTCACGAATGGAATAAAAATGCTATGCTGAGCTGGTAATCGTAGTCCTTTCATAAGTAATCAATGTTTCTGTGCAGTAAAGAAAAATAGGATCTCATTAATAAGGTACACTGAACGAAACTAGAAAATCTCGACCTTATGCACAATAGAATGTTTACTGTTGCCTGACTACGTACTGGCTTTCAATGTATTATTTATCCAAGAGATCAATGGGGTGTATTATGCACAAATGCCAACAAAACATTAAACATTGGATTAAACAAGTTTATATTTGACTTTAATATCACACATACAGCAATTCCTGAATCAAAATCGGGTGTTGATAGATACCCACCATAATAGATTATCAAGGATATTAATTATACAGAAAGGCACAATAAAGAATGCAAGGTAAAACCTACTTTTCATTAATTATCAATAGGGTAATAAAATCGAATGGTTTATTGGTGAGACACATTGACTCATTTGGTTGTTAAGTTCTTAGTAAATACTATACAGCAATTAAGTCACTCAGCTTAAAGGTAGAATTAGACATGGGGATTTTCGTCTCATACCATTTCTTGTGCCAATTTTGAAATAAAAATCTACTTACATGTATGTGTTTATTTTTCTATAATATGGAAATGCAATTTTTGAATGATTTATACAGGAACATATAAAACATGTCTTTGATTTATAAAACCAGGTGTAAAAGGGTAGAAGGTCCTATCAAATTATGGTCCTACTTTCCATTGATTTATATGGTGACCTAAATACAACTCTTTCCCTTATTATAGTATCCACAATCAGGGCCAGTAATCCCCAGGGGACCCTAATTTCTTTTACACCGGGATCCTAAAAACTGTGCTTCTTGACCACATTAGATATTTGGGATGATATAAAACAGACGTATTCAAAGATTTGTATAGTAAAACATGTAGCTTTTCTCACTCTTTTATATCTGAGTCTACCTTTAATCATTCGATCCAATACAATGAATCCATTACAAAATCCATTACAGGTTACATTTAGAGCGATGCAAAAACCTGTAATTACAATCACTTAGCAATTTCACTGAAATTGCTCATGCTTTGCAGAATGTTTAGTTAATAACAATCATATCATATTGAGACTAGAGGTGTCCTCAACATCTCTATGATAAAATGTCATTTCTCAAAATACTGGTGATAAGAAAGACCCAAATCATGCAACAATGAATTGCATCTATATTGCATTGAGTTAGTATATATTGGTCAAGTCGAGATATAATATATATGAATAATTATGAGATCCTATTAAAAATTGACTTTACTCACATTATATTGAGAGGTGACGTTGATAATATATAATTATAAAAAATATAGAACTTGTAAACACATTGAGTGAGAGAGCCATTCCAGTTCAAGTTAGATATAATACAATAAATAAGAATGAATTCTTCAAGCTAAACATATTACAATGATGGAGAAAGCCATTCAAGTTCAAGTTAAACATAATACATTAAGCAAACAGAATATGGGTTCTAGAGAGGGGAGGGGGACAGATTTACTTCAAGAATAAAAATCACTTATACATAACTTAAGCCTTGTTGATGTTTTGTTGTATATCTGTATTTTGCATGTGTTTATGTGTTAAATGTTGTGTTGCTTTTACAGGTGGTGCAGGATACCCACCCCCTGGGCACATGCCAAGTAATCAGCAAGGTAATATTCAAATGATGTTTTTCTGCTTTGAATTAAGTTCAAAGAAAGAGGAGAGAGAAAAGAGGATGGAGAAGAGAGGATAAGAATGTCTTTTTCACCTTGTGGTGATTTATATGCATTTCTACAGGCATGGTACAGGTGATAATATCAAATGTGATTCCTTGAAATAACGAGAGAGGTACCATAATGACCTCATACAGCTTGTTGTACATATGTGTCTATGTAAAATCATTAAACCAATGTGTCGACAGACTAGACACAAAATTGTTGACCTAAGTTATAACAAGAAAATTCTAGTTGTTTGTAAATAAAGGAATAAAGATTTATCAACAAACATTTCATAACAGCCCAACAACTAAAACTCTTGCATGTCAAACAAACAAAATTGTATCAGAGAGCCCAAGAGGAAAAAACAAAGCATCAACATGCAAAATGTCACTACCTGCTCTTTGTTACATATGCCAAACACTGAACACGAACTGCTGAACACCGAACATAAACTTTGGAATGCCAAACACCATCCACAGAAAAAGTTGGAGACTATGGCAACGTATGGTGGTGACATAGCAAAACTGTTGGAGACTATAATAATGTCACTACTTGGTGATGGCGGTGGTGGTGACATAAAAAACAAGAATAGCAAAAACAGTGTATGTCAGAAAAGGGTGTTATAAGATTACCAAAGATAAGGTGTTCCCAAGAATGTATACAGAAACTCTTCCCAGAATCACAGGCTAATTGTAATATGAAAATGTAGTATAATGTTTACAATTCACTAGTGCAATCTGGTACGTCTTGACTCGTCTATCTGTTTTCATATTATTAACCTACCAGAAAGAAAGTGATAGAGGCTTCTGATAATGTCAATGAATAATCAGCAGAAACACCTCTTGACACCTTTTGTTCTAATATTATCTCTCACAGTGTTAACATTCTCTGTGTAATATTACTCAATCTATATTATATTCCTATATTCTAATGGGGATGTATATTACAATAAGCATCTTCATGCTTTTACTTCCGGAATTATATGATTATTTTCTGTATATGCATTTCAGCATGGCAGCCAGGTCAGGGAGGACCTTACCAATGGGACAATATGCCAGATGATGACCCCATTGACAACCCTAATGCTGGCCCTCCTCAATATGGTCATCCTCCAATGGACAACATGCAGAGCTATGACGGTTATGGGAATGTTGGGGGTTTTGGATCTGCTAACCCCTGTCCCCCTCCCCCACCTCCTCCCCAGCAAACTGGGGAGCCACCACTGATGCAGTTTGACAGGTTAGCACTGAGAATTGTCTTTTAGTTCAGTAAATGAGGATCAGAAGAGTGACACAATTTGGCCCAGGGTTTAAATATACCATTAGAAAGGAGAAAGTGTCAGGGATAAGGCTAAAGCAACAGAACTTTAATCTCAAATAACCTTTACAAAAGATCAATATAGTTTTCAATTTTGCAAATACTTTTGGAAAGTTTTAAATTTTTGAAATGTACAGTATATATATTTACCATAAATAAAATTATCCACCCTCCCACCAAAGGTTCAGGTGCTTTCTGGAAAAGTTTTTCACATAGCATCTTATGATTAACAATATCGAGCATCTTTTATCAAAATAGTGAGCATAGAAATTCAAGAACCTGACATATTTTCATATATTCAAGGTGATATTTTCAAAAATATAATTTTTAAATACAGATTAAGTTTTTAACTAATCTAGTATTTCTTTTTTACATAAGCTCTAAATTATCATAAAACATCAACTTCATATATATTGATAAGCTTGTCAATTATATATAGTCACTAGTAAAATATCACTAACTAATCTTTCCCTTATGGTCTTGGGAAAGTGGACATCTGTAATTAAAAACTCTCTATATTTCAGTGTGGCTAACCTAAGTGAGGAACAGGTCAGAGAAGCCATGATGAACTTTGTTGCTGAGCACTGTTGCTATGGTAAATCACCTGCTAAGGAAATGGCTATTCAGAATATTGCACCTTCTAGTGCCTTACATGTACGTAAACCTGAGTTAATAAGTCGCCTTTAACACTATTAACCTGCGAATTGTCCTCATTCTATGAATTAATTTCATATGTGCAATATCCCGTGATATTGTTTACTGGCTATTTTGCCCATACTGTTAAGCCAGCATTTTCCTTCAGTCAGAATACCTAATAGTACCTTTTAGTTATACTTCCTTGATGGATCAAGATAAATTGCCAAGATGAATTTTTTTGACAAATTCAGAAACATCAACTTTGCTGAAACCAAATTTTACCACTTTTCAATATAAAACAACAATAACATTTCTTCTCATAGTTCTCGTGCACAATATCTAACAATGAGACATTAAAATCAAAGGTTAATAAATAACCCAGGTGATGAGAAAGTAATTCCATCAGTCCATAATGTAAATCACTCTTTGTCTTCTGATATAAATGATGACACATAATACAGTAAAGATAATATGCGCTTTAATGTCACGAGAAGCTTAAGGCAATATTACATATAAAAACGATCGGGGACACCATTATAATTCTTTTGATCTCTTTTAACAGAAGTAAACGTGGGTGCATTTCTAATCTAAAGCAGAATCAGGCATACTGAACCTGCTTTTTATGCCCATTAAATATTCTTTGTCACATACAGACACAAGTCACAATCACTGCCATACCAAAAACTAAATAATGAAAGTAAAAATATTTTATACAATTAGTTAATGAAAACACAGAATGAAATTCTGTGCTCAGGGCTGATGTGAAAAAGCCAGTCCACCCCAGTGGGGATCAAACCCACGACCCCTCGCTATAATACTGTCTTTCATGTGCCTTGGTGATTCTAGGAGGCCCATAACTATTCATATTCATAGCCTAAACCTCTGAAATAGCAATTTGCAAAATTATAAGGCATTAATATATCTCAGATTGCAAAACTAATCTTGTATAGCATTTACGGTGAAACCTGTTTGAGTGAACACCTCTCAAGTGAGCGCCAACCTACAGTGAATATTTGGGAAAAGTTAATTTCTACAGATAGATTTTACTGTACATGTAAAATTAATTCGTACTAATGCTTCCTCTGTTGAGGATATCCTTGCTTAAACAATTAATGTGTTCTCTTCTATTTCTAACATTTGTGTTTGTCATTTTGTACAGTACACACTTGAGACATTCTCAGAAGCTAGAAGCACAGGGTATGCTGAAGAGCCCTACAGGGGACAACCAATAGATGGCCCTGAGATGGGAATGCCTCCTGGTCCATGGCAGATACCCTGTGAACCAAATTCACATTTCAATAACCATACAAAGAAAATTGAAGTGCCTCATACAGCAAGAGTTCAGGTGGGTCATGAAGGAAGGATCAAATTTAATAGCTAATTCTTCAAGCTAAACATAGTACATGCACATTAAGTGAGAAGACGTTCTAGTTTGAATTAAACAGAATACTGAGAAAGCCATTCTAGTTCAAGTTTGTAATGTGCACAAGTGATACATTAAACACATATGATGGTAGTAAAAGTATGAATGGTAATGGTAATTTCCATGACTCCAATCCTGTTAGTAACCAATGACATTGATGTAGCATAGTATGATAGTACATATTGTGTCCCTTCTAAGCAAAAGAACAAATACATTGTTAGTGCAATGATTCATAGGCTAAAACAATTCCATTAATATTTTTAGCCATGCCATGTATGTATGGGACGTGGCTTCAACC
Organism: Owenia fusiformis; assembly: GCA_903813345.2. NCBI lineage: Eukaryota > Metazoa > Annelida > Polychaeta > Sabellida > Oweniidae > Owenia > Owenia fusiformis. The sequence continues at coordinate 682 of CAIIXF020000257.1, read as the reverse complement.
GATGCTACCGCTGTCATGGGCGGGGACAAGTACGATGTCACTCATGTGGGGGAGATGGACGTGTAACGCGTCATGATGCTGAGGGACACGCCCATCAGGAGCGATGTCACGGGTGTGGTGGAGATGGCCGAAGAAGGTAAAAGATTCTATAAAAGTATTTTCTCTGTACCCCACTTGTACTCTGCAAATAATACATTTAAAGGTAACACATTGAAATCAAGTACATGGTGAGCAAAACACATCAAACACAAAAATACCAATGGATGCTTGACCACTAAATTATCTCGCAATAGGATAAATATTCAAAAATATTTTTGTGAGATCTTAACAAAGACTAGATTGCTGCATTTTCAATTTACTTACATATAATTTTACAACTTTTTATCACCAGACCAAGATAAGACCTCATAATGTAAAAATATCAAGGGGTAGCAGAATTGACCCCACTAAGTGATACACTTGTGCCTCTTGAAGTATATGATCTTGTTGTTCATAGGTGCACAACCTGCGGAGGGGATGGGAGAATAACATGTGGCAAATGTCAAGGATGCAGAAACCTTAAAGTATTCATCCAACTCACTGTAAATTAGTAAGTTTTAGTGTGATATTTGGAAATATGATCGTAATTATGTTTTCGACCTTGGATACCCAACCATTGGGCTATGGTTTGCTATAGTGGCTA
>CAIIXF020000256.1:0-25000 GCA_903813345.2 Owenia fusiformis | reverse complement strand
CATGATGGCTGCCCGCAACAAGCACTACACAGTGTTTGGCTTACAGCAAGGTGGCTTTTGCCAATCTGATGCTAATGCTGAGGCAAACTACCAACGTAATGGACCTGCTGACACAGAAGAGGAATGCCCTATATATGGAATGGGAGCTATTAACATTATACAATTTTACAGAATAATATCAGGTAATCAAATCATAAAGTTAATCATGAGTTAGCAAATTCATTGGGAAACATCTATGAAAATTAGGTTAAATCATTTTGTGTACATCATTTTTTCTTATGGTATATGTCATACATTTCATACATTTTTTCAGAACCATTCAGATATAGTGTAGTTGAGGGTGGTGAGTGTGACTTGACAACTGAGCATGATTTTGAACTTGCAAATACATCATTCTCAGAATGTAAAGAAGCTTGTAGTGAAAATGGCTGGTGCAATGCCTTCATATACAAACCTAATACAGTAGGGATTAACTGTATTGGCAAGGCAAGTGACTGTGTCAATATGTTCTCCCCACGTCTAACAAGTGCAGCCTCTGGAGACCATTTATATAATATGAGAAGTAAGTTCAAACTTATTTCTAGAATTTGTTATATTATACAGTATATACATGTATGTTAACTTAAATAAATTTAAATATGTATTCTACCCTGAAATTATTTATGAGATTATTGTCATATTCTGCTGATCACTGTGTGCTCCTTGTGTTTCTTCAGTTATAAGACATTGGAATGATCACTAAATAATAGTATTAACAATACAAACATATTTTGAATGAAATAAACTTTAAACATTTGAATTAGTTTTTAATGATTGATGGCATATTTGCTTCTTCATATTGAACTGGAAATATCATTTGACAACTAATGGGTTTTGATGATTTTAGGCCCAGAGCATCCGAAATACAAGACACTAGCGATCAATGCCACAGCTGCTGATGGAACTGTGACACATTGTGGAACGCAAAAGTTTGACTCATCTGACATATTGCTTATTGAATGTGAAAAACCTGTACTTGCAAAGAAGATCTTGGTCAAAGAGGATCATCTGAACAGCAACCAGATTCTGTCCATATGTGACTTTAGGGTGTTTGGTAATACATATTCTAAAATCAGCTTTGTATTATAACAATAAAAGTTTATTAGGGAACATGTTGAGTTAAAATAGTAATGAAATTAGCTTAATTTTCTCAGGACAACATTTGTTAAAAATTGACATATATTTGTATGCAAACCTTTTTTCCATGTTACAAGAAAATCATAACCTTCATCATCAAAAAGAAAAAAAATTGTAGACCGATTAATTGTTATACTGCAGAATGCAAAAGTAACACATTTGGAGTTGACTGTACAGAGTGCCACTGTTCTATGGGAGTGGAATGTGATAAAGACACAGGGCAGTGCCCCAATAATACTTGCCATGAGAACTACCTGGGACCAACATGTCAAATCGGTAATACTGATTATGCCACATAAATGCTTATAATTGTAAATGAATGTCTAGTAGAATGAAGAAACATAAATGTCAAAGTTAAATCCTCGTAAATATTTTGATTTCTATTATATTTTATATTTTTACATTTGAATTGCAAGAAATAACATTCAAAGCATCCACACAAATAATCACAATGAAATTTAAGAACCAAAAATACAACAACAATCAGTAAGCTCTAAAAGCACAAAGAACAAACACATAATTATGATATCCATATATTGCAAGCATCCTCAATTCCTTGAATTCTATAGTTACATCCAGTCTACTATATTCAGGTAATAAGGCAAAGTTGTTATCCTTTACTGTGAGTAAATTGCATCATCGTCTAAACAGTAGTATAATATATTAATTTCCTTATTCAATTGTTGTGACCACATTTCAGAGAAACCTATGCTAAAACGTCCACCATATTTAATTGAAAGAGGATGTGACTACATTAAGATTGGCTGGGAGCTATGGGAAGAAGCAAAGGATGATGGAACTGGTCCTGTTGCAAAATACATAGTTGTTCTCAATGAAGAGCTTGTATATGAGACATCAAACAATGAACAGACTATACCATTACTCAAGAAGAATACCCAGTATGATATCAGTATTATTGCTGTGCATGCAGATGGCTATTATGGAAGGGAGTCACCAATAGCTATGATTAAAACAGCAGCATGTAAGCTAAAGAAATCAATTGACAAGCATGTTATGAGTGCATCATAAAATAGTGTCACAATCATATCTATTTTTTTTTAATCAGAGGCAAAATTTGAAATGATCCTGTTTTTTAGGAGTTGAACAAAAATCACATCATTATTATTATTTTTTAGGCAATGACCAACACCAAACACTTGATTTAACAAATGCTAATGTATATCAATCCTCAACATATTATGAATGGGACTCTGACAATAATATATTACCTTGGGATGGATACCGTGCCCTTGACAATGATATAAACACATGTTCTCAAACCAATGAGGAAGGCACACCTGAAATGGTTATTGAGTTTGAAGAGGAAAATATCATCACTGGCATTGAGATTCATGTAGCAGGTAAAAATTGAAATACATAGTAAAAAATATATGTACTTGCATTTAGCCAAATGACAAATTGAAACTGCTATAGAATAGACTTTGTGATTCAACATCCATGCAATTAATTCCACAGTATGCTTGATCAAAACTGAATCAAAACATCTTCTAAGTTATAATGTATAATGCAATATTTCAGAACAACCCTACCAAGACATTGGTTGCTGGAAAGAAAATAAGGTTATAACATATGGGAAAGTGGTTGATGAACTTGAAGGCGCCGAGCCATATATAGCAGACTATTATAGGACCAGGTAAGAGCTTTTATTTAACCTATTGGCTCATTTTAAATACTATACAGTCCTCTAGATGCTACTTTATATACATGTACATGTATAATATTTAAAATATATGAAAATGCAGGTTAAGTCCAACAAAGAAATGCATGATGGCAGCTAACAAAAGACACTATACAGTGTTCGGGGTCCAACAAGGTGGATATTGCCAATCTGATGAAGATGCAGAGGCTAAATACATGACCAATGGTCCAACAGACTGTCCAAACACTGGCACTGGAGGAAACAGCGCAATTCAGTTTTACAGAATAACTCATGGTATATTGCAAACTAATTGTTAATTAATTGATAGTGTAGACAGAATACATATTGTGAATAAAATATCAATTATTAAAAGGTAGTTCATAATCTACAAATATTTGAAATCTGTTTTAGGTTCATTCCGCTACAGTGTGAAAGAACAAGGGTGTCCACTGTATCTTTCAAGAGATTTCGAACTTAAAGATGCTACTTTTGAGGAATGTAAGGCAGCCTGTAGTGCAGATGGCTGGTGTGCATCATTTGTATACAAACCTTTGGAGGAGTTTGAAGCCAACTGTTTAGGAAAGGCAGCGGACTGTACCAGCATTGTTCAACCTTCTCTATTAAAAACAGATGAGCCAATCCAAGAATATCTTTATCACTTAAGAAGTAAGTGTTTCAGTACAGATGATTTTATTGTGAAATATTTCAAATGTATCACTTCTGCATACATATTCCTCATACGGTATTCTCTGTAATTACCGCCCACTCTCTAATAAGCGCCCACCCCGCTTCACAAAGTTCAAGAAACATCGAGGAATCATCAAGAATTGAAGAATATATCAGGAAAAAAATATTTCTCAAAATCCAGGAGCGGGCGATAATAGAGTACTTACCCTAAAACTGCTGTAAACACGACGCGTTTTGTAATTCTATGCATCCTCTCGATACATATCTATCGATGGGTGCTTCCCACACCATACCATGCTAATATTGTCTCCAAATAGTCCATAATGAATGAAGGAATTGTTCTTTATCGGCATTCAGAAATTTCAAAAGCTACTGCGCAGATGTTCTGCACATGTCAAGGTCGTGAACTTTCTGGTTTCTTTTTAATGTTTCTCGACTTTTACACGACTTTTGCACGAATAATGATGATCTCTCATCAAATTAGAAATAATGTATAACTTTAGATCGATATCCAGCAGTCTCTAGTGGAAATATTGAAGGTAATCGGCGATAATGACAAAGTGGGCGTGCCGGAAATAAATTAGACATAGACGGGTCTTCAACCACTGTCAATATTGTCTAAGCGATCTTTACCGTATTCTCTCCAATAACAGCACTTGTCATATTATTATAAAAATATGTTGAAGAAAATGCATTCTTGTCAAGAAAAATTGCCATACATGAAATTCCTCGGGATTTCTGATTTCTTTCATACATGGGCGCTTATTAGAATGGTCTAAATAATGTATTTTCAATTTTCTAAACGCCCTGGGCGCTTATTACAGAGAATACGGTATTTCTTTATATTGTGTATAACCTACCTTACAAGCATGAGTGTAAATGCCCACATATATTGAACTAGAGGTGGCTACATCATATGTCACCCCTTGTTTGGTGGATTTATATTTTATAACATCATTAAGTTCATTGATAATTTAGCTTAATGAGATGACAGTGACTTAGAAATGTTATATGGCACTAGAAAGTTATCCAATACATTTAAAAAGTTTTACCACATCCTACATACAATATGTGCATATCTGGACATGCATACTACTTTATTGCTATTTTGACTGTTATTGAAAATTGTATGTTGGATGTACATTTGGCCCTAAAAGGGCATCACTACAAATAAAATCCTATTATAGATATGACTATTTAATAAACATTCATTATCCCTCAGAGTTTACCCAGACATCAATCGAGCTGCTGTCTCAACATTTAGAAATACCCTGTTATCTTTGTTTTAGGTCCTGAGTACCCAAGATATAAGACACTGACCATTCGAGCAACAGCGGCAGATGGCACTGTTACAGACTGTGGAGTTCAACAGTTTGAATCTGCAGATATACATCTCATTGAATGTGACACTCCTGTTAGGGCCAAGAATTTAACAATAACTGAAGAGCATTTTACAGGCCAACAAATGCTCTCAATTTGTGATCTGAAAATATTTGGTAAGATACTTTTGTTTTCTGAAAGCAAATTCAATGCTTAATTGGCTTTAAACCAGACCCCTCAAAGTTACATATTTTTACTTTTGTGAATACAAAATTAATTCAAATAATCACTTATCTAGGATATATTAATTTGGGGTATTTGTTACACAATATATCTTAGAATGCAAGGATGGTTACTTTGGAGAGCCATGTGATGGTGTTTGCCACTGTGCAAATGATGAGCCTTGTGACAAAATCACGGGAGAATGCCCCAGTGCATGCAGTGATGGTTACACAGGGGACCCCAAATGCCAAACAGGTAAACCACATTAAAATATATACAACCATATTTCAATCAATAAAATCATTCAATGACCATGGCTACTAAAATCCATACTTTCATTAACTGTGCATATCAAATTTTTAGAGCGACCAACTTTCAAATATCCTCCAAAGCTAGAAGAGAGGGGCTGTGATTATATAAAACTTAGCTGGTCTATCTGGACAAATGGAACAGACTATGGAGATGGTCCCATTGTCGGATACCATGTGAATCAAAATGGACAAAAGATAATCACCACAACTGCATTACAATTCACTACTCTTCCTAATCTGCAGAAGGATACTACTTATGGATTCACAGTTACTCCTATTCACGAATCAGAAGGCGATGGAAAACCATCTCCCATTGGATATTTCAAGACAAGACCATGTAAGCTATTAGATAGTGCTTTATGTACATATGATTACATTCATATGTCTGTGTATCACTCTTAATATTCCATAGTTGAAGTCTTTTAATCATGGTATCTTGTATAATGCAAAAGAGACATGGTACATTTTCTAATACAGTAATGTGTATGGGAATTATTAGAGTAATTGAAATTATTCCTTATCTTCTTTTGTTCTTTGTTCTTACACATATGCAATTTAAATAGATCAGAGTGATTTATCAAGTGTGTAAATGCATCAGTAATTTGTTTATACTATTTTGTTCCTTATTTGTCAGACTTCATATAATCTATTTGACCAACAGGCAAAGATGAACACAAGGCTGTCAATATGACAAATGTCAAAATGTCCAGTTCAACAGCTTATTATGAGTTTGATGATGATGGAAACTTGGTGACATTTGGAGGAAGACGTGCCATTGATGATGATCTCCTTACCTGTTCACAGACAAATGAAGAGGATGAACCATTTATGGTCTTTGAGTTTGAAGAGGAAAAAGTCATCACTGGTGTAGAAATACAAATAAATGGTATGTGTATATATTCAAATGAACATAAATATAATATCCAAGTTTGAGTCATATAATTTTAAGAATAAAATATGGGGTATGGCAAGAATGCCATAGCTACACTCTTTGATTGATCAAATTATAATTTAGACATAGCAACGGCATATATTTTCTAAGTACCATTAGAAAGAAAATTTTGTGATTTCACTTATTGGCTCATGCCAATATTACTCTTTTATTAATAGAGTTACCATATCAGGATCTTGGATGCTGGAATGAAAACAGAAACACATTCAATGGTCATGTAGTAGATCCATTAGAGGGAGAAGAGGATTATCTAGCTGGACATTATGCAGATAGGTGCTTAAAATACATACATTTTCAACAAAATTTTATTCATAGCAAATGAAAGACATATCAGTATCATAAAATATTATTTCCATTGCTCATTTGATGATAATTAACTTATGTTGATATTAAATCAATACTTTAGGGTTGTTCCTGTGACCAAGTGCATGAAAGCTGCAGCTAAAAGACATTACACTGTCTTTGGTATACAAGGGGGTGGACCTGGTGGATATTGTACATCTGATGCTGATGCTGAGACTAAATACCAGGCTAATGGAGAGTATGAGGGAGAGTGTTCAAGCGATGGAAAGGGTGGCTTCAGAATAATCCAGTTCTACAGAACAACTGGAGGTATTTGGATTACTTGAACTCAGCTTTTGTTCAATTTTTCCATTTTTGGGTCAAAATAGTGTAACTGACTTGATGCATCTATTTCTATTGACCCTACTAAGTTCACGATTCATTCATTGAATGGTTGGTTTCTTTGAGGCAATTTTGAATTTAAATGGTTGGTTTAGCACAAATAATCTCCATTTTTAAATCATTAATGTTGTTTTGTTGGTGCTTTTCTAGTGTTATTTCTCAATCTGATTTCTGAATACAACAAATACAATCAAATTTTTCTACAATATGTTTCAGCTCCTTTGAGATACAGTGTTCAGGATGGTGATTGTCTATTAAATTATGAAAAGGACTTTGAACTTGTTGATGTAACTTTTAATGAATGCAAAGAGGCATGTAGTGCAGATCCGTGGTGTGCAGCATTTGTGTACGAACCAAGAACAAAAGCAACAAACTGCTGGGGAAAATCGAGTGATTGCACAGATATGATTGCACCAAAATCAAAATCAATGGTTCCTCTGAAATACTTGTACACTCTCAGAAGTGAGTAAATGGAATTGATGAGATTTTATTCAATAAATACATGGCTATGCCACATTGATCTTATTAATAGTATTGTGAAGTAAAATCTCCAATTGTCTATGAATTGTAGCACCAGAATATCCAAGGTACAAGGATCTTGGGATAATTGGTATTGCTGCTGATGGATCAGAAACTAAGTGTGGAGCAAAAGGATTTGAATCTGGTGATGTACACCATATTCAATGTGATGAACCAGTTTTGGCTAAATCTATAAAAGTGGTAGAGGAAAATGTTGACCACGTCCAGATGTTGACTATATGTGACTTCCAAGCATTTGGTGAGTTATGGAAAATAAGTTAGTACATACTTACAATAGTTATTCCCTTGTTTTACATAATATATGTTTCAAATAAAGTACTATTTTGATGAATACAAGGAATTATATAAGATTTGTACTTTAGAATGCAAAGATGGATTCTATGGTAGTGCCTGTACAACACCATGTGACTGCAATGGCGAAGTTTGTCATAAAATTACTGGGGATTGCCCACAAGGTGAGGACTGATTGATAAAAGCATAATATGTAGCTTATCTTGGCCCCATTAACAGATATTTTGTAAACTTAAGAACTCCTTAATCAATTGATGTAACCATGGGTGCAATGATGTTGTAGTTTGGGAACAAGAGAATTATTAATGAAGTTTCTGTTAGCGACCTCTTGCATGATATACTATATGTAGTAGTGAGGGGTCGTAAGTTCGATCCCCACTGGGGTGGACTGACTTTTTCACACCAGCCCTTAGCACAGGATTTCATTCTGTGTTTTCATTAACTAATCATTAACTAATGATTGTATACTGTACATAGTGTTTAGTTTAGACTAAAGAGAAGTTTAAGATGTCTGCATTTTTACATTTACAGATTGTGGTCCAAATACATTTGGGCCAGATTGTGCACCATGTCACTGTGTCAAAGATGAGACTTGTCACACCATCACTGGAGTTTGTCAAAATGGATGTCATGATGATTACACTGGAGACAATTGTCAAATACGTAAGACAATTAACCTCTTCACCAATATTCAGAATAGAACTTCATAACTTTTCTAATTAAGTTAAGTATTTTTACCTTCACACTGTTGATTTTTATCTAAATGGATACAAAGTTATTTAAATCATATTGTGAATTTCAGAGAAGCCAATGTTGAAAAATCCTCCTGTGCTGGAAGAAAGAGGTTGTGATTATCTAAAAGTAAGCTGGACATATTGGAATGCTGAAACTGATGTCGGAGATGGCCGTGTCATAATGTATGAGTTAAAATACAATGATATCAGAGCATACATAACAGGAGCGAATGTCCACACCATTCCAAGACTAGACAAGAACACCATCTATGATATTACAGTAGTTGCTATACACGAAAGCATGGAGTTTGGCAAACCTTCACCAGTGGGGAGCTTTAAAACTCTTCCATGTATGTAGAACACTTTTTTGATATTTATACTGTATTTCATGAAAACTAAGTTTAGATTTAACAGTATGTTCAATATTTCTTTTCAGCAAGTAATATGTTAAGAAGAAAATAACCATCATTTAATCCTTTATTTCAGGTAATGATGCCCATCAGAGAGTGGACATGAGTAATGTGATAACTAACATGTCAACAACTTACTATGAATTTGATGAAAATAACAACAAAGTGATATTAGATGGATCGCTTGCATTAGATGATGATATATTAACATGTGCTCAGACAAATGAAGAGGATGTTCCTGGAATGACCTTTCAGTTTCCTGAAGAGAGGTTAATCACTGGAGTAGAGATACATGTGTCTGGTAAGTCTACTTGTATAGTAATAATCATGACTATATGCCTTCAATAAATGTTGTTCCAAAATTACTCTAATAATATACAAAATACTATACCTTAAGAACTTTTATTTCTCTAGATATGCCGTATCAGGATCTTGGGTGTTGGCGGGAGAATGCAGACACCAATGCAGATGGCCTATTGGTCGGTCAGTTAGAACAAACAGAAGATTACCTCATGGATAACTACAGATTCAGGTATTCAGCTGAAAATACAGAAAAGTTAAAATGTATCATCTATGAACTACAATATGAACACACAAAATATAACATCTAAACAATTAAGATACATACTGCAAAACCCATCCAAGATGGATGCTACTGGGGCAACAGCTCTGGGGGTGTTTATCTTTTGAAATGAGTAGCATTTTCAAGTAGTGCAGTAATATGAACTCTCCAATACTGCAATAGTGCAAACTTTACCTCTGAACACTTAACTTCATTATATTTACTTATACTAGGATCAATCCAGTTACAAAATGTATGATGGCAGCAGACAAGAGACATTACACAGTATTTGGAGTACAGTCTGGTGGCTTTTGTGTGTCTGATGCAGATGCAGATACTAAATACCACACAAATGGCCCGCTTCCAGAATGGGAGTGCCCAATCTATGGAAGAGGAGCTTCAAAAGTCATCAACTTTTATAGGGTGACTGGAGGTACATCATTTTATAAAACTGATATAAAACTAATGACTCCTTTATTAAATCTAAAAAGACGAAAAGGTTATCAATATCTTATCTAACAATAAACATCAAACAAAATTTAAAATTAATATGACACCACTGTCTAAAAAATAAAATGGTACATTATCAAGCTATGAAGTTTATGTGGAATTCAATTTCGTTAAGGTCCTTTCCGATATAGCGTTAAAGAAGAAGGATGTCAACTGAATCTTGCAAGAGATTGGGAGTTGGAAAATGTTTCATTTGAAGAATGCAAAACTGCTTGCAATGATGATGCATGGTGTGGATCCTTCTTGTACTACCCCAATGTGACAAACGGTGTGAATTGCAAGGGTAAAGGTGGAGATTGTGCCAATACTATCTGGCCTCCTCCATCTCTACTGAAGGCTGATGAACCTGAACCTGTGACAGAATACCTCTACAATCTCAGAAGTATGTTTCTAGGAGTTATATGTTATTTCAACTAGCTCCATAGTAAACAAAAAAATAAAAGAGCATTTAAAGCATTTATCACAGTCATCTTTTACAAATAAGGACCAGCTTAATTCACTTTCAGTTTTGCAATCCTGAAATTCCCCTTTCTCATTAATATTTTACTGGAAACAAAGTATCTAAAGTCTAAACCGTGGATTAACTTGAATTGTATTATTCATTATTATATAGGTCCAGAACATCCACGATTCAAAAGGTTGACCTTAACTGCTACAGCTTCTGATGGTACAACGCAAGAATGTGGAGTACAGGCATTTGAAGCTTCTGATATTCATGTGATGCAGTGTGATCCACCTGCAAGAGCCAAGAGTCTGACAATAACTGAGCTTCACTTTGAAGGACATCAGATATTGTCTGTCTGTGACTTCCAAGTATTTGGTAAAAACTCCAGTTCTCTTGTTTTTCATTATAAAATGAAATTTATTTTTATATTTTCCATAATATTTTCATAAATATAAAAATAACTTAAATTTCTATATATGTAAGTGATATATTTTTAGAATGTAAAGATGGAACTTATGATAATACATGCTCAAAGCAGTGTCACTGTGCAGATAATGCTCTGTGTGATAAACTGACAGGAGAATGTCCAAATGGATGTTCTGAGGATTATGCTGGTACACCAGATTGTCAAATAGGTAAAAACATGATATTTTACAGGTTGTTCACAAGTTTCTTATTAGAAAGGTAGGAAAAACCCATCTGAAACCAATGTATGTTTACTTATCTTATGAAAACTCGTTTTGATGTTAAATACTAGAGACTTATCTTGATAAAACCATTACCTAAAACTTGTTTCAACACAATATAACTATGCCTTAAAACTTGTTTCCAGAAAGACCTCAATTTAAAGATCCACCAACTTTAGTAGAGCGTGGCTGTGACTATTTGAAAATAAAGTGGAATGTTTGGGATGAAAATTATGACTTTGGAGATGGGAATGTAATTGGCTATGATGTTTTTGTAAATGAACAGCTTGTACGGAGATTGACTGCATTACAATACACAATTGGGGGTCTTGAAAGGGACACGGCATATGAAATCACAATCAAACCATTACATGCCACTCTTAATCAAGGAAAACCATCACCAGTAGTGTCATTTAAAACGCAGACATGTAAGTTTTTCTTTTAATTATAGTCCTCTTAGTTGGTTAAACACATTAAAGTTTTGTAAATGCATTAAAAAAGTATATGTATATATTTCTGTGTTGATTCATCACTAGTAATATATTAAATAACTAACCTTCATTCAGAGAAGAATGATTTTTTATTCTTTTTTTATATACATATTATATTAATTGTTATACAATTTGAAAAGTTCATAATAATATCAACTTGGTATATATATTAAGATATGTGATTTTCAGGCAAAGATGAGCATGAAATACTAGACCTAACAAAAGCACAAGTATCCATGTCTTCAACTTATTATGAATGGGATGATGCAAACAATAAAGTATCTTATGACACCAATCTTGCATATGATGTTGACATTTTATCATGTGCAAGGACCAATGAAGAAGAAAATCCTCAAATGACAATACAATTTGAGGAAGAAAAAGTTGTAACAGCAGTTGATTTGCACATAGGAGGTAGAAAACATTTCCCATTTTATATATGAATACATAGTTTTTTTGTATGTGTATTTAGTCATGTTGAAGTCCCTTAAAAAGTGGGGTGTGCTTATTGTATCTGTGTCTCATTTAAAATCTATTTCAATCAAGGAAATAGTATATAAAATCAATGTTTTGAAAAGAAAATTGTATAAATGAAAAACATGAATCATATAAGGGTGGAATGAATTGATAACTATAATTTCTACAATCTCTTCTACAAATGTTATTTTTAGCATTCCCATATCAAGATCTTGGTTGTTGGAATGATGATGGTGTTGGGAGGACAGTAGCCTCCCTGGAAGGCAGTGAAGACTATCTATCTGATCTTTTTGTGAATAGGTACCAAATTTGATATTTTATGTGTTCTGTCTTTTCCCATAGTGATTTGAAGAGACTACAAATTAAATAACAAAGCAATCCGCATCTTTACAACATATATGAATCATATTTGACACATATGAAGGCTCAATTAACTTAGGCAGTGATTTCTCATTTTAGATTTAATACTGTATGAATGACCAGGTTTTATCTATTGAATTAACACTGAATTAAATCTGAATACAAAATGAAAATCTATGCTTCAGGGAAATACCAGTTACAAAATGCTATAAGGCAGCTTATTCTAGACATTTCACAATGTTTGGTGTACAATCTGGAGGCTATTGCCAGTCAGATGAATATGCTGAAGTAAATTATACCAAGAAAGGTGAATCTGAAAATTGTGAAATTGATGGAGAGGGTGGATTCAGAGCAGTGCAATATTACAGAATAACTTCAGGTATGGTTTGAACCATTCTTCTTGTTTGGATGTAGGAACATGTGCTTATATATCTAACATTACAATAGGAGTTAGAATTAAACATGAACATGAACCTTTAAAACACTATGTTTTAATCTTTTTTAGCTCCCCTTAGATACAGTTCTCAAAATGGTAAATGTGAATTGACTAGTGAAGATGACTTTGAACTGGCAGATGTGACATTTGATCAATGTAAGAAGGCATGTGATGAGAGTGGTTGGTGTGCATCATTTGTATACACCCCTGGCAAAAGTGGGGTCAACTGTCTTGGGAAGGCTTCTGACTGTATGGACAGTGTAACTGCAAGCAATGAAGATCATGTATACAATATAAGAGGTAATCATTAGCAGTGTTTGGGGTTGATATGAATAACTGTTATATATACAAAAACTAATTGATAAGTTCAAAAGTTATATTTATTTATCATATTACAAATAATAGAGATATGGCTCTGTTTAGTAAGAATTTTCCTCTCTACAGCTTGTGCTATGTCATCTAATACAAATAAAGTCCTTATTGAATATTTTTAGGACCAGAACACCCCAGGTTCAAGAATATTGTCATCACTGCTATATCAGCATCTGGTGTTGAAAGTCAATGTGCAGTAAAGGGATTTGAATCCAGTGACATTCATCATGTTGATTGTGACACTCCAGTATATGCAAAATCAATGAAAATCACAGCAGAGCATTTGGATCATGTGCAGATTTTGTCAATTTGTGATATCAAAGTATTTGGTAAGTATGATGCTTGTTAGTACAAATTGAAAAACAACAAATTAAATATGACCCATACTGAATTATTATTCCAATGCTGAAAACGTTTTGGGTATTATTAATTGAAAATTGAAATTGTAGACTGTAAAGATGGCTTCTATGGTAGCAACTGCACATCAGCTTGCAATTGTCCAAATGAAGAGGTCTGCGACAAAATTACGGGAGCATGTCCAAAAGGTATTTGTTTAGAACACTATTAACTAACAGTTTAAATAAAATAGTAAATGCTTTATCTATAGAATGATTAACAACAGATGAGTATATTTCCAATTTGTCAATACACTGACAACTGTAGGATGTAATAATTCAAATAAAAATTAAGAATTATGTTAGTTAAATAATACAGAACTGCCTTTTTCAGATTGTGAAGGGAATACATTTGGTCCAGATTGCAAACAATGTCACTGTATAAATGATGACAAGTGTGACATAAATACTGGTGAATGCCCTGGTGCATGTCATGAGGATTACACAGGTGGAACAACATGCCAAATAGGTAGGTTTTTACAGGATAGTGAAACTCAAATAATGTTGCTGTAGGACCATATTTAGTAGGGGTGGGTCGGGCGGCCCGTTGCCTGAGTGCCCGCGGGTATTAGCTCCACGGGTCGGGCCAAGTGGCATCAGAACCTCGGGCATCGGGCTAAACGGGCCACTTAAATCCCCGGGGATTATGCTCGGTTTCGTTCAGTGTACAATTAAAATTTGTTTCCTCCACATTGAAGAGCTAATAATGGCTGAAAGTAAACGTGAAAACGCTGAGCTAGAAATCAAAGATGCGCCATCAGGGCTTAGGAGCCCTGTTTGGAAAGTGTTTGGGTTTCAGAGAAACTATCCTAAAAAAACTATTTGCCGGATCTGCAAGGTATCATTTACATATTCTACCGGTACGTAAGCATTTTGAGAAAATATCAGCGATTTTTTTAAAAGTATTCAATAAATCATTTTATAAAATTAAGTTTAGTAGCCCAAGGGAGTCTCATATGTTACATACATACTACACATAAAAGCAATAAAATTGAATTTTGGATTTTGGAACATTACATTTGTGTTTATCATTATATTTGAGTAATGTTTGCTAGCTTTTCCCTGGTGTTGATAGATTGATGAGCTAATGGCTAATTTCTAATCATTAGTCATTGAAGTAAAATCATCAGAACATGGTTAAACAATATTAACAAAAAACATAAGACACTTGATTCAGTATTATATGTTTATTTATTCATTTGTACTTATGGTGTCGTTCAAACTAGAGGACTGACTATACAGCCCGGCCCGGCCCGTAGCCCGAAGCAGTTGAGCCCAGCCCGAAGGTGCCCGACCCGAGGGCCACCCGACCCACCCCTAATATTTAGACAAAATAGAATTTGTCTTTCCTGAAATCACATGTTTTATTTGTTTGTGTTGTTTCAGAAAAACCAATGTTAAAGGACCCACCGGTTCTAATTGAAAGAGGATGTGATTACTTGATAGTGAAATGGGAATTCTGGAATGCTGATAGCGATGTAGGGGATGGTCACGTTAACAGATATGATGTGTACAGAGATGGCTTGAGAGTTGCCAATACAGGCAACAATGAATATGCATTTCCAAGACTTTCAAAGGATACTGAGTATGAGATTACAATAACTGCCGTCCATGAAGATAATTTCAGAGGAAAACCATCACCTTCTGGATATTTTAAGACTCTACCATGTAAGCAAAGTATAAACAAAATAATCAGCCAGATTAAATCTCATAAATATTATCAGGTGTTGACAGAAGAATGCAGGCACAAATGCAGATGACCTATTTGTTGATCATTTAGAACAAACTGGACAGTGTAAAACAGTGAAATATAAAAAATATAAAACAGTCAAGTATGTATAGGAATGTATTATATTATAATCAAAATGCAAATATGAAAACTTGATTCAGATAAACAGTTTGTATGAAAGTACCACCATTTAATCCTTTATTTCAGGTAATGATGCCCATCAGACAGTGGACATGAGTAATGTGATAACTAACATGTCAACAACTTACTATGAATTTGATGAAAATAACAACAAAGTGATATTAGATGGATCGCTTGCATTAGATGATGATATATTAACATGTGCTCAGACAAATGAAGAGGATGTTCCTGGAATGACCTTCCAGTTTCCTGAAGAAAGATTAATTACAGGAGTAGAGATTCATGTATCAGGTTGGTCTACTTGTATAGAATATCCAAATTTGCTAACACTATTTGAATTTGAATTAAGCAATGTCATGTCATGAGAAATGTATGCTTGAATATTATGTATGTATGATATTCATGATATTAATTGTTATTATACGACGCTTAAATGGAGGATCACATAGAGCAACATTGGCATTAGACAATACTAAGACAAAATTGTTCACTCAAACTCGTTATACCAAAAACAATACTGTAATCAATAATTAGGATAATTTTAGAACCCTAATTTCTCTAGATATGCCGTATCAGGATCTCGGGTGTTGGCGCGAGAACGAAGACACCAATGCAGATGGCCTATTGGTCAATCATTTAGAACAAACAGAAGATTACCTCATGGATAACTACAGATTCAGGTATTCAGCTAAAATTACAGTCAGTGGGGACACAAGTAGGAAAACATTTAATTTAAGAGATGTAAAATCCTTCTTATATGAACAGTTTTGGGATCAAGCAAAAGCTGATAGGATTTGGGATGTTAATCTCATAAAATTGGTAGTAACTTGTGCTTTCAATTATAACGGTAAAATTATCACATATTTGTAAGAAACCTTACTAATGTAAATAAGTGAACACAAGACACCTTGCTAATGTAAATAAGTGAACATACAACTTCATTCGTTGTACTTATTTAGGATCAATCCAGTTACAAAATGTATGATGGCAGCAGACAAGAGACATTACACAGTATTTGGAGTACAGTCTGGTGGTTTCTGTGTGTCTGATGCAGATGCAGATACTAAATACAACAAAAATGGTCCACTTCCAGAATCAGAGTGCCCAATCTATGGAAGGGGTGCTTCGAGAGTCATCAATTTCTACAGGGTGATTGGAGGTACATAATTCTACATTGAACCACTGATATAAAACTGGATAGTCTTTTAATTAAATCTAAAAAGATGAGAAGGCTATTTATATCACATATCAATAAACACCAAAAATGACAACGAAAAAATGACACCAAATGTCTAAAACAATACTATAAGTTATTCAATGATTCGAGTGAAATACAGAAAATATTCTTCCCGAGAACGTTGTATTTCACGATGCGCTAGCAGAGTGAAATACAGACGTTCAAGGGAAGAATATTTTCTGTATTTTACGAGAAATCATTGAATAATGTTTTTATTCCATGATTACCCATATAAAACTCGCCTAAATCAAGTCCTTTGGCTCGGGGCCGAGAAACAGATCAACCTTCTCACCTCAGAGATATTTTACATCGAGATTCTCTAAAATTATGAATTGTGATGATCACCGTATCATTTCCTGATATTCAAATCAGATATTTCTAGCAAAATGCAAATATTAGCATGCGTTGGTGTAAACTGATCACCATTGATTTTTTTCAGTAATAGTCATATCCTGGATGGAAATCTGGGGCGTTGGGATACTAGACCGTATCCTAACGCTGACGTCTTTTTCACTCTGTATCCAACGAATAGTGGAATGTGCGTGTAAATACAGGATATATGTCACGTGCACCAATCAGATTGCAGGGAATTTCACCATCATGGAATACAATCTTGCATTATCAGATTATGATGTGAATTTGATGTGGCATTCAATTTTATTCAGGTCCTTTCCGATATAGTGTTAAAGAAGAAGGATGTCAACTGAATCTACCAAGAGATTGGGAGTTGGAAAATGTTTCATTTGAAGAATGCAAAACTGCTTGCAATGATGATGCATGGTGTGGATCCTTCTTGTACTACCCCAATGTGACAAATAGTGTGAATTGCAAGGGTAAAGGTGGAGATTGTGCCAATACTATCTGGCCTCCTCCATCTCTATTGAAGGCTGATGAACCTGTGACAGAATACCTTTACAATCTGAGAAGTATGCCCTATATAGGATTAATCTGTTTTGCCTCCACTTTTAATAAAATCATAATCAATCATAATTCACAGTCTTTTTAATAAATTAAAATAACTAACTCCACATTTAACAAAATTAAAGAAGAACATTAAACACAGTCCTTTTTTACAAATAAAGACCAGCTTCATCAACTCTTCTGTACTTCCTGAATTCCTAGAAAAGAACAATGTCTAAACAATGGATTAAGAAGAAATGCATTGCAATGAATTCTTGCATTTAGGTCCAGAACATCCACGATTCAAAAGGTTGACCTTAACGGCTACAGCTTCTGATGGTACAATGCAAGAATGTGGAGTACAGGCATTTGAAGCTTCTGATATCCATGTGATGCAGTGTGATCCACCTGCAAGAGCCAAGAGTCTGACAATAACCGAACTTCACTTTGAAGGACATCAGATATTGTCAGTCTGTGACTTCCAAGTATTTGGTAAAAACTCTAGCTCTTCTCTAACATAAAACAAGGAACTGGGACAACTGTACTAAAACTAATACTAAATTAATTCCTCATTAATGAAATATTGGTTCAAATTATTGATAGTTTTCATTTGTTCAACAATTGTATCCTTATATGCTTCAGAAGGACACTATTCAATTAAATGAACATGGCATAGACTTTAATACATTTAAAATTTCAGAGTGCAAAGATGGCTTTTTTGGTCTAAACTGCACAGATGTCTGCCATTGTGCAAATGATGCACCATGTGATAAAGGAACGGGGGCCTGTCCAAATGGGTGTGCAGCTGAATATGCAAATGAACCAAAATGTCAAATAGGTATACATATTTATTTCAATCATGACCTCCTTGTATAATTTAAAATGCATTTCCTTGTGCATCAAGGATAGAATTCTTGAAAGTTAAATATTTATTAGCAGTCCCACACTACATTATGTCATGATACAATGTACAATGTATCTTGGTAATTTAGTCATGATAAAAGCAACAATATGATACATTATAGGTAAGTTGAAAGTTTATCAGTTTCTGTGACATTGATTACTGTTAGATGTAATTTTGCATGGTAATTGGGGTATCAATATTTTTTTACTTGGTATCAAACAAGGTGAGCAATCATGGGACTCTTTTATTTATGCAGATTTTTCAAGCACATACCTAAATATTTGAAAAAAGGGGAGCACAACTTTAAAATTATTTTGTTTTAGGGATTCTTGTAATAGCATTCATCCTTATAGACTTTGAAATTAAATTTGTATCTCATATCATTTTCGTATGAGTTCCATTTTTTGTATTTTCTTCTTCAACATGTACTGTAATGACCAGTATGAATGAATTATCCTATATAGTCTTACAGTTTTGGGTTTACTCCTGAATGGTTGAGATGGAGCTGTTATACACTGTTTTTTGTGTGTTAGATAATAGTTTGAGATATCGAGGGCTTGATTCCTTGCATATGATGCTCATTTTGGCTCTTGTCCTAAGATATTCTTGTTTTACCCCTGCAGAAAGAGCACGACTGAAGAATGCTCCAATATTAGAAGAAAGAGGCTGTGACTACATCAAAGTGAAATGGAATGCTTGGAATGAAGATTATGACTTTGGTGATGGAAGTATATTTAGATATGATGTCCTAGTAGATGGACAGAAAAAACAACAAACTGCTGCTCTGCAATACACAATTGGGGGTCTTACAAAAGATACGGCATATGATATTAGTATACGTCCGATTCATATAAATATGTTTGAAGGATTACCATCTCCCATTGGGACATTCAAAACATTGGCATGTAAGTCAAGCTATTGATTTTGCCATTTAGATATTCAATTTCTTAGTTAGAATACTATATGACCCTCTTGGGCTGACCCAGCAGTGAATTTGAATATAAATGATCTAGCAATCTAAATGAATACATTTTTAGGCAAAGATGAACATCAAACTGTTGGACTTGAAAATGCCGATCTTCAAATGTCATCCACATATTTTGAATGGGACATCAACAATTATAAAGTTATGTTTGAACCCAGTCTTGCTATAGATGACAATATACTAACTTGCGCACAATCAAATGAGGAAGATGATCCTAATATGACTATCAACTTCACACAAGAAAAGGTGGTCACTGGAGTTGAAATTCATATTGGAGGTAAGTAGAATACATTAAAATATAGCTTTAACTTAACAATGCTATAACATGATGTTTACTGGATGTAATTATATCAAAATAGTAATTTTCTATGTTAAATTCACAACTCGAAACTCTTAGATAGTGTGACATCTATTTTTTAATTATACATATATAATTTTCTGCATGTTTGACTTTTAGGGTTCCCATACCAAGGTCTCGGGTGTTGGCGAGAGAATACGAACACATTCAGAGATGGAAAAGTAGTAGAAGGTCTTGAAGGGGAGGAAAGCTATCTATCAGATATGTACTCCCTAAGGTGAACATAAGTTGTCATATAAATGTTGAAATTGCTCTCCGTCATAACTTATCAGATCTAAAAGTGATAAGCAGCCATATTTTCTGAAATCATTTATCTAAATAAATGTATGTATGAGTGCACTTAGGTTTGAGCAGTATACTAGCCTTTTTAGATTTTCTATACAAAGAATTGAAGACCGAATTTTGCATTACAGGGTTGTTCCAGTAACAAAATGCTACAAGGCAGCAGCTAAAAGACACTTTACCGTATTTGGTCTACAGGTTGGAGGATATTGCCAGTCTGATGAGGATGCTGCATTTAACTATGCAAAGAATGGTGAAGCAGACAACTGTCCAGCAAATGGAAAGGGGGCATCAAGAAGTATTCAATTCTATAGGATAACATCAGGTACAAAATCCTGCAGCAATTTTTTCTGTGTGCTGAAATTTATTTTTAAAAAACTAGATCAGGCAATCAATTCTCCAGATATTTTATTATGTTATGTTACGATGTGTTTTAGAGCCATTGAGATACAGTGTTAAAGAGGGTGGATGTGAACTAAGCTATTACAGGGACTTTGAATTGGAGGATGTAACATTTGAAGAATGTAAGGCAGCCTGTGATGATGATGGTTGGTGTGCAGCTTTCATCTACAAGCCTGGTCAATCAGGGGTCAACTGTATTGGGAGATCCAGTGACTGTATGGATATGGAATCACCAGCTATATTTGACCAGGAAGCAGCATCATACTTATACAATCTCAGGAGTGAGTGTCATTTGTTTAGTTAGTTACATGGACATATTTATAAATTACACATTCAACATGGGACAACATTTGAGAACAATCTTCTTTGGAAGAAAATTTATATCAACTGCTAGCATTTACTAAAAAGCATTTGTATATCAATGCTTCAAGAACCTAGCCTATAGTGACCAGATTCACAATGCCATTAATTTCAGGTATTAATCAATAGTAAAATTTAAATAAGCTGGAAACTAGCAATAAGTTAATCCAACTTTTGTTCAAAGACAGTGTGTAACTTTTAACCTATGACATCATTAATCTTGCCAATACTATAATCTTGGTTTCTTTTGTATACCAAAAATTGCAGGATTCATTAAAAGATAATTTGTATTTTATTTCCAGCTCCTGAACATCCAAGATTTAAAAATATTGTTGTCACTGCTGTGGCTGAAAGTGGCCAAGAAAAACAATGTGGTGTTAAAGGCTTTGAATCATCAGACATCCATACAATTGAATGTGGCGAACCAGTGTTAGCAAAATCATTGAGGATAAGTGCTGAACATCTTGAGCACAGGCAAATCCTATCCCTTTGTGATGTGAAAGTATTTGGTAAATATAACTTATATTCCCTGGCGTATGCCTCTTGATTTTGTCACATTTTTGAGTACAGAACTCACTTGTGAATTATTCACACAAAGAGGCATATCAATTTAAAATTATTAAAATAGATAATTCTACGTAAATAATTTTCGCAATTTAAAAACAAAATTGCCTTCCGGCAGATTTGAATGAAATAATTTGTATTGATGATTACAGAATGTAAAGATGGGTTCTATGGTGAAACATGTACTGAGGCATGTTCATGTGAGGATGGAGAGGTGTGTGACAAATTAAATGGAAATTGTGGAGACTCAACTTGTCCAGAAAACTATGTTGGAGATAGCTGCCATATCCGTAAGAAAGATCTTAAAGATATAAGGAATAATGAAAAATGAAGATAACATAATATTCCCCAGACACCTTATATATTCCATTATTAAAAGAAAATTAGGATGAAACTGAAATTTAGTTCAAACCTCCAGACACTGCTCTAATTCTAATGTTGGCTACATGGAGTACCTGTATTATCTCTAGGGATGTCATGGTTTCCCAATATAGTCCCTTCCCTCACGACTTTAGTCTTATGTTTTGTTTTACAGGATTACCCGAGTTGAAAAATGCTCCTCGATTGGTCAACAGAAGTGGCGAGTCCATAACTATTGAATGGGATGCCTGGGACACAAACACAGATATAGGAAATGGACCAGTTACGAAATACAATATTCATCAAGATGGAGAGCAAGTTGCTTCAAACATTGCAGAGACAACCTACACAATGGATGGAATGGCTAAAGACACAAACTATAAGATAGCAATAGTTCCTGTCCATAAAGATGGTTACATTGGAATTCCATCACCAGAAGTTAATCTTAAGACATGTGGAGGTTTGCACATTTCATTTTTTTTATTAGAAAACACAATGGACCCAAACATAAAAACAACAATTATTCAAGTTACGATTCTAAGAGTTTTATTTTAAAAAATGTGTCACAAATGACATTTCAGTTTCTTAAACAAGGGGATTCAAATGTCACAAATACATACCCTCTATGTATTACAAACATTGAGACAATTGCATGGGACTCTATCGAGCTGAAGGCTGGCTATATATTCCTGTATAGCCACTGAACTTTTGACATTAGGGGAATCCTTGGGACTATAATCTAGGACTGCATAATTCACTAACATTTTACAAGCATTAATTGCTTGAACCATTGGTGTTAACAATGATATTGATAAAAATAAATTAGTTTGTAACTTATTCACAAAAATTGCTCAATTAATTTGAATAACATCCATTCAAACAGTTGGATGTAATGCCAAATGTAGTTTTGGTATGCAACAACCATGTCCCTAACATAATTGCTAAATACTAATGCAGGTCTATTTATTTTAAAATATAATTCAGTTTGTCATTTGAAATTCATCAATGTACATGCAATTCAAACAATGTAACATCATGAAAAGTTTCCACGCTTCTGTGATGATGCATTGCCAGAGCAGCCATAATCTTAACAGAAGTCCATAAATATTTGCAAACTTCACATTTCTAGTCCTTAACTTGACTAAACATAATTGGTTCAGAAATATCAAAGTCCTCTTATTTCTTGGGAACACCCTGTAGTGTTACTTTAAATTTGTATTCACGTAAATTCAATGCGGGAAAACAAATCAATTTGTCCAGTTAAGTGTATTTCTTTTGTGTTACTCCCTAGATCTGCTTGTTGTGAAGTAAACATAACAATTCGTGTTGCGTGTAAATATTATTATTTTCCATTTATTTAACTTCACAAGTTGGGTATTAATAGAACTGACCACAATTAGGCCACTGATCATATTTAACTATAAATATCCATTCTGTTATCTACTTTAGATGCAACATGGCAGGCAAGAGGCATAACATTTCAGCATTCAGTAGTTGATGGATCATTTCCACAGGAAAAGGTCGCTAAAGCAATAATTACCTGGGATGTAAGTACTATGTATTAATCCTTATTTATTAAGCATTTATAGCTGTTTCAGAGTTACTAAAAACAAAGCCAAGGTTGACCACATTTTATACGTATTGCTTATCTCATGATAGCATTGAAAATATATGAACATTTTTCAATCATTTTTTAAGTTATTCTATCTGAGATCAACATGAATTGTATTATATCCTTCCAGGCAGCAACATCTATTGCTTTTAATTGTGATTCTCTGGGAGAATATCATGTATACTACAAACCTCTGAATGGTGTTGAAAAGATGGCGATATCAACAGAGAAGACAATTACACTGACTGATCTTGAGCCAGACACAAATTACATTGTAGGGGTTGATCTGATTAATAATGCTGGCTACCATAGTCCAAAGACCACTGTAGAAACTCTAACAGCTGCAGGAGGTATACACATATTTGAAATATATCTGTGCGAAGGGCCTAAAAAAATTCTTAATCATGATTTTGAGCGAAGATTTACTCAAGGGGGACAAAATGATCTAAACACTGAAAATGTTATCCCATGTTTATTTAAAATAAATCTATGATGTAAGTAATCCAGTCAATTGACCTTTTATATTTACCCAAAGAAGCATCTTAATTCATATGAAAACATTTAGATATATTTTGATTACTTTTCATTAATTACAAGGTATGATAACCTGGAAAGAGGATACTCATCGAGTCAAATAAGTAGGGAAGTGTGTCAAGCTAATACGTGTTAGCAACAATTATATCTGCTTACTACCTTATATCTGTCCCTTAAAAGACTGTTCAAACACACTGATTAAACAAGAAATTTAACTGTTATTTACAGAACCATCTGCTCCTGTTGACTTTAAAAATAACAGTAGGAGTGATACATCACTGAGCCTCATCTGCACAACTCCAGAGTATCCAAATGGGAAAATAGTTTCGTATAAGGTAAATTGACACATGCTCCATCTAATCTTACATCTTACAGTTCATTCCATACCAAGATGAATTTTATAAGTTTTGCAACCTCAATACACACACATTTCAGTAAATGAATGAGTTGTAAAACATATTTCTATATTATACACATGGTAAAAAGGCAATTATTTAGGGGATTAGATGAAATAGAGAGTGTTAAAAGTTATAAGTAATAGGCCTAATTGCAAAACTAATACCAATGTTTGCATTATAGTCCGGCCTCCGAGGCCTGTATGTTAATCTGAAAGAAAATAACTGAGATAACTTATCAAAAATAGAATTTATTAAAGATTTAAGATAAAAATGTCCTAATTCATCAGAATTTAAAATAAGCTTATAGAAAAAAGGCATGCCAGGGAATGTTGGGACCAACTCATTTCTGTACTTTGTTGTCTTTTAATTCTTTGGACTGGGTCACAAAACCTATGACTAATTTCATGATTTCATTTGTGTATTCACAGGTGAAATGTGTTGGCAATGGTAATAGAGAAGATGTAGAGATTGACACTGTATCTGGTTCAATCATCACGTTTGAAGTTATAACAT
>CAIIXF020000255.1:0-25000 GCA_903813345.2 Owenia fusiformis | reverse complement strand
CTTCTATAAACTGTAAACAAAGTCAACATTTCACCCGGGGTATATTCGCGAACAAACCCCCTGGTAATACGTGTAATGTGTGACGTCATAACGGCGAGCCGTAGTAATGGCGGACCATAATGAATATTCGAAACATTTTGGTGAGTTTTCATGTTCGAATCGTAATATAGACCTCAGAGCAGGTATAATATCGTCGAATACACCCCTTAGGACTAGGCACGAAAGCTTTCGAACCCCTCACTCCCTTCGGTCGTTTGGGGTACATAAAACGTTTGTGCCTAGCCCTACGGGGTGTATTCGACAATATTACCCCTGCTCTTCGGTCTATATTTCTTTAAATAATGATATTTAAAAACTCGTGGATACTACCCTAAATGCATTCGTTCAACTTCGCTTCTTAAAAGAGAGCTTCGTCTTCAGGGTACGTGGATACTTGGTTGATCTTGATATGTACTTAATCTTACAATTATTGGTTGTTTATAACATTCGATTCACCCGTCGTATATTGTATACATATACTGTATATATATAAATCAATTACACCAACATACTTGTACTTCTACTTAATTTGGCGCTAGATTTGCTGTTTTGAACATTTTGGCGGTTACTTAATTTGGCGGAATTGAAATATTGAAATGAATATACAATATATATTTACGATTGAAATATGAAATATTGAATTTAGCGGCTACTTAATTTGGTGGACTTAAACAATTTGGAGGATCCGCCAAATTAAAACGGCCGCCAAATTAAGTTAATTTAATTTCTAGTTTTTAAAACATGCATTTTGGTTAGTCAACCTTCCGAGAAATGTTTTATTTAATAGTAGACTAAGGTAATGATTTGTTTAGATGAATTTATTATTGCATTTATGTGTACTTATAAATAGTATTTATTTTATATAACCTATATGTACATAAACGAATAAACTTTATTTATTTATTTATTTGGCATTTGTTTATCTCATAATACGAATAAACACCCATAATAGGACTATCTTATTATTTAATGTCTAACGTGTTTCTATCAACACTTCTAGGATACATTTATTGATTTGTTATTTAGTACACAAAATGGTTCGCTATATTTTTGGATATTTTAATACAATTGCATTAAGGTGATTGCATTAAACTGATTCATTAATATGCCATTACAATTACATTAATTAAGAATATACACGCATGCGTCAGGCTTCAGTACACACACACATACTAATGACCGATAATGTTTATACACCAAATTTTTTCATAAACTGTGATGACACGGTTAACTAACCAATCAATAATATTTTAATAACATATGTTTCTTTTTCCATCAAAATAAGATCTGCGAAAGTACTTTTAGGGACCAATGATTTTCAAATGGCTAACGTACACCAGAATCACGAACGCAGGACATTTATTTTCTGAACGGACAAAGAAGAGGATTGTATGTAATACTCGAACGTCATTATTATTGTTATAGAATCGAGCAAGGAAAATATGTAGCAGGGAAACAAAGGTAATCAATTTATCAGGAATAATTGAAATGAAAACTGGGAAATAAAGTCAAAGAATTTGTCTTGATCCTATGGATACGTTACGTAATAGGGTGACGTACCTGCCGGATTACACTTTCTTCGGTATTTATTGAGTCAAGGGACTTTTCAATTTGGAGGTTGACATTTATCATCGAGATTTGTCACAATTTAAGTTTTATAAATAGAGAACGATCAATGTTTATTTGAAATGACACGCCATGTTTTATCAAATTAACGATCATGTCTTTCTGCAGTCCACCTGCTATTCTTACTTTTTATATATCAATTATACTTATAAGGCATTTGCTTTGTTATGATTTTACCCTGCGCGAGCCCATGATATCATACAATGTCTATGATAAAACATGTTGGTCACGATTTGTCATGTGCATTTGTAATTGATAAAACATAATGATACCAGTAGAAACAATGTATTTTGAGGTTGGCGTTTATTAGTTAAAAAACTAATATTTGAGACTTAACTGTTAAAATATTTTAGCATAATGCTGTCACTTAGTGACGTATTTTGCCAAAAACCATTGAACCAATCATCGTTACCAAAGAAAGTACGTCAGAACTGATGTTATCAATTTACAGATTAATTATAATTAAATTTCATGTGCGTGTTAACAAATCTAATAATGCGACATTGAACATATGTAATGATTATTGAATATAAACATAACATTGTAAATACAATCGATTACATGTATAATATAGCATGCCATTGGTTTGTAAAACATTATAAATGTTTGAGAGGATCAGGGAAAGCAAATTGTGTAATTTTGCCCACGGTTTGAATGTTGGTAATTCAAATTTCACATATCAGATTTTCCAGGTCCATTTTCCATGTAGCCTATCCATAGCAGATACTTCCCCGTTATTTCTAAATAATTACAATAATTGTTTTGGTTTTAGAATTATGAAAACGCTTCTACGGTCAGATGGGTTTGCAGAAACGTTGCAATTTAGGAAACCAATGTACATCTTTCTCTGCGTTGTATTGCTGTTTCACATCATTGCGGCCCGCACGTCCCGTACGAAGCGATCAGAAAAAACTGTGAAACCGAGAAACACATGTCCCCTGTCCGATATCAATCCAAAGAATCCAAAGGCATCAATTAAGTTGAGATGCGTTTGCGTCGTACCACCGGATTGCATTTTCGAATGCCTGCTGTGGACGTTTTCCTGTGTTGGACAATATCCAGCAAAGGCTAATGTTGTCCAACAGCTCGACCCAAGGATTGATGGAATAGAGGTATTGGATTTATCTAAGAACAACATAACAACAATCAAGAACACTGCCTTTTCACATGAAAATATCTCCAGGTTTCTAACAGTTCTACGACTTGCTAATAACCTTTTGAAAGTTCTTAGAAAGGGAGCATTTTCTACACTTGAACAATTAGAATATTTAGATTTATCAAACAATGATATTGGTTCTGTACCATCAAACGCGTTCGCTAGATTGGTAAACTTGTCAACATTAAGGTTGGATAGGAATGCTATAACAAAACTCAGTTCATTGTGTTTTAATAAACTATCAAGGCTTGAAGAGCTGCATTTGGATCACAATCAGCTGAAAAGTCTAGGTGGAAGAGATAGATTTAACAGGCTTGAGAACTTAAAAGAGCTTCGTGTTAGTCATAACCAACTGACAAAAACATTCACTGCTTATTACAAGAATAGCGAAAAGTTGGAATATTTGGATCTGTCATATAACCTTATCAAAAGTATTTCAGCCCGAGCATTTATATCATTTGAAAACCTTAGATGGTTACATATGGAAGGAAACCCATTGACAACCAAAACAGTTGAATCTGCATTTACGAATGCAAATCTTATCTTTTGGTTCTCCGTTGTGAATGACAATACCACACGTTGGATAGAAGTCATCAATGGCACCGGAGTGACGGAAGGTTCAACTTCATCATCAACTACCTCCACTACATCTGGGAACCCCACAGAAACTAGCCCTATCGTTGTTTCCCAAGGCCCAACTGACCAAATAATGGATACAACACCAACCACCCTAACAGATGGAACAATTGAAACAGCCACTGAGAAGAATCCGCCTAACATGAATGAAGTCTAAATATTATAAAATCACACCTGGCACGTTTTTAAAAGTACTTCTATTATGAAAACTGAAATCCAATTTAATACAATACAACAGCATATGAAACAATTACAAAACTACTCTTGTTACAACCAAATGTGCAAATCCAGCCATTCCAGTAATTAATGATATGTTCCGATTAACTGAATACTCATCTTGATACGACCTCGCCAACACTGGTTTCAAAATTCGTGTTCGTCTAGATAATTTGTTGTTAAAGTGAGGACTTATTAAAATTTATATCTGCAATTCTAATATGATGTTATAACTAGTACAATTTATTATCTGGTCTTTAATGAGGCATTTATGACTAGTTAGTTTCATTATCAGAATATAATTGTGTAAATGTTATATCAGTTGTGATGGCGAACCGTGCTTTTATTATATTAAGTCGTAACATAGACCTCGATTCTATGATTTATGGCAAATTTAAAATCGGATTTTACTCTGATCGTTGTCAAAGATCTCATTCGCTAGACGTGATGTCATGGATATCGATATTTTAACAATAACAAAAATCCCTGGCTATATATTAAACCATAAAACACCGAATCTTATCTTTATTTCTTAATTATTTATGTTCGAATGTTAATTGTGTCTCCCTGGCCAACCGACCTTTCCTCCCAAAAGTCCTTCATCGAAGTGTGTAGAACACATTCCACTTTCACAAAGACTACCTACAAGTGATAGAATACCAGATTCAATTTGATGGAAAAAACCTCGTGGAATGTATCCATCTCTCAGAGACCTACAGACCGTAACAAGTTTAGGTTTTGGAAAGTGAGGATGTTGAAAATATGTTTGAAGATTTGACATTGTCGTCTCGATTGCTTCGTAAGTTGGGGTATGTAAATGAACTATTGTTTTTCCTGGTGTATTTAATCCGTGACAAACAGAGAATTGACCATTCGAATTTGCTATATATGACTTACTCGTTGTCAAGTTACAAAAGCCAATATCTTTCAAGATGGCAATTTGATTCGAATCAATTTGCAACAGTAGTTTTATTATGGCTTGAATTGTAACAGTCTGATCAAATCCCATTGATGATCTTATGTTGAAAACATCAATTGTTTTATTGAAAAACTCGACAGCTTTCACAAAACTAGGATGGCTCTGGGCTATAAAATCCAAAATGACACTAAACGCGTCATCTACAGATTTCTCATCATCTAGAGTACGTGGATGGATCGCAACTCGCAAAATTGTATTAATGGCAGACACCCACTTCCATTGTAATGATGCCTTCAGCATACTATCTACCACTCTTTCACAGCCAAAGTAATCTTCATCTATGTCAAGGATAACAGTATCGTTTTCACCAACAATCTCTTTCATATTTAATTCATCTTTAAAATTGTCCTCCTGTATAATCTCTATTTGAACTCTGTTTGAATGTATTTTGCATTTATCTTTAGACATGGGTGTCCCTGTGTAGTTTGCTGAGACAGCCAATGGATCATTAAAGAGACAAAGTTTTGGCTCTGGATTTGACGTAGTTTCCATATAGCACATACAGAAGCGTTCATGTTGGTTATCGGATGGATCTGGGCCAGCTATACCAAACCAAAGATCAGCTTTGTGGTTGAATCTATCTACAGGACTTGCCCAAGAAGGTATGATCCAAATCACTCTATCAATCAAGCCGGACATAGCAGCAGACTGGAAAAAGGAAAACATATCAAAAAGTGTATTAGTTCTGTTGTTGTTTTGAAACACTGACAGAGACAAACTTTTTTGATACCAGAGAAGTAACAGGAGGAGTAGATATCGATATCAACCAAGTAACCAATAAATCTATCAATCTTACAGGTAATCAAGCAATCAGACTATGAATTATTATGAATGATTAAATGATTCGACAAAACACATTACGTAATATAAATAAACAATTTCTATAGGCAAGATTCCTATTTTCCTAGCATGCCCAATACAGGGCGTATCAAAAGAACGCAACAAGTAGTTGTCTCGTAAAATCACAAAACTAGTGATGACTACATTAATTTCATTTAATGTACCATAAAGCCACGTCTCTCCTCTTTGCAATGATATGTCGATCATTCATTCACATGTGGTAATGGTTGGGGGAGAAATCCTTCCATTTGCACAGTGGGTCAAAATCGGCTCAGGGCCAAGTTTTAGATATTGCAAAAACAGTGCAAGGGCTAAATGCCAATGGAAGTTCCCCTGACTTGAATTGTTGTGACTTTCTCTTTTGGAGCATCTCAGGAGCATCTGTGCTCACAATTCCTTCACCAGATATTGCAAAACCTCGAGAAAGAATTGCCAATGGGCTGCTTTTCTCTGCTTTAACCCACAGATGACTCGGCTGAACCATGCATGACGTGGACATATGAGCGCATCTTTATGTGTAAGGAAGTGGTGGCAATGTGGAGGGGTATAGGATGTATTCTTGCAAGAGTCTATGTCACACCTGTCACACCTTCCTCCAATAGCCACTATGCCCCTTGTACTGACTT
Organism: Owenia fusiformis; assembly: GCA_903813345.2. NCBI lineage: Eukaryota > Metazoa > Annelida > Polychaeta > Sabellida > Oweniidae > Owenia > Owenia fusiformis. Next base: position 18,882 of record CAIIXF020000255.1, on the reverse strand, counting down.
TTGCAATATTTCAAACTTGAGTCCGAGCTGAATTTTGCCCCACTTTGCAAAATTAATGATTATTCGGCCAACCATGACTCCCTGTGAATGAATGATATTCCATTGCAAAGAGGAGTAATTTGGTTGGTCAGCATTGGTTTTATGTTTTCTTCCAATATTGCATCGGGCTCCGTACACTGACTTTTGCGATGTTTATAACTAGGTCCCAAGCTAATTTTGGCCAACTTTGCAAATGGAATGATTACTCGCCCAACCATGACCAAATGTTAATGAATGATATATCATTGTAAAGAGGAGACACATGCTTCATGATGCATTGAATGAAATCAATGCTGTTATCACTGGTTTTGTGCTTTTCCGAGATAACAATCTGTTGCGTTTTTTGATACGCACTGTATAAATAGCTGTGACCTGCTCTGTACATTTCAAGAGAATGTTTTGAGGATTCCATAGACATCTAACTAAATTGACATTTATTTATTTATTATGTTATTAAACTGTAAAATATTAAACAAAAAATAACTTAAGTATGTAAGATCTTTCGTCGGCGTTTGAGTATAACCATAAAATCTCTAATACTGCATTTATTGGAAAATATTTACAAGTATTACACATTACATACAGATCAACGAAATGCTAGATAGCAGACACACATAAACAATACGGAGGTCAAAGTCAGCTTATGTGTTCTGACATAGGGAATTGATTGCAAAATTTCTAATCAATATTAAACGTAATTAATCAACACCACCCCCACATTGTAACCTATATTGCAAGTTTGGCTTTTTACATTCAACCGATTGGTCTATCCTTACTATGTCTTAGTTTGAATATGAACATTTTGATTTATTCTCTCCCGATGACCATTGTGAATTATTGTTTTTAATGGATTATGGCAACGGCTTTGCGAATGGATGTTGACCCTTTGAATTGCTATTGGACTATCCCACATCATTTGAGACTGAATGCTCTATCTTTTATGAATATTAGTATCTACAATTTTTTCTTCAACATGTATTGTAATGGCTTCAGTTTGAATGAAATGTCCCTTGGTGTTATGGTCCTGGAATGTGATATAGGTTCTAATATTCTGATATGGGGGGGGGGGGGGGGGGGGGTTGTAAGACATTAATTCTTTTCACGTTAGACCATGTTTGGGATATATAGGGTCTTTTTTCTTATGACAGGTTCTCACTTAGTGTTGAACAAGAGACCAGGATGTCAATTGGTTAGCAAATCTAGACAAACAAAATATGAAACCGTTTTCATAAATTTGAAATACCACACTGTCTTACATAAATATTTGATCCAAGGATAAGCATTGTGGGATCCACATCCTTTACTATCCCTTGGAATACATCAGCGCAATAAAGGCATACATTGTCAAGATTTCAGCAGATACCTACGTTCCTGTGATCATTTTGAGTTACCCAAGGCACAAATGAACAAAGATTTGATATCCTATCTATATCCAATACTTTTGACTTGAGACAGTGTATATAACAAAGTCAGACTTAGGGGTCGATAGACGTCAATGCCTTACATAAATTTAAAGGGGATACATCCACATTTTGAAATTAGCCCCATAGTATGTCTAAACAAGGAATGGAATCGAAGATGCTTCCCCATCTTTAAAACCTTGCGTTATAAATGCCTAAGAGAGGTAGTCTGTATCCAAAGTGTGTTGTAATATCAAAGGGAATTTAGTCCAACCTTTTTCAGAAAACAAACATCAAAGTTGTTTTGACAGAAAATTATACAGAGAATTCAGATATGTCATCAAATAGAAGAAAATGTATGTCTTATGGTAACTAAAATGTAGATTTCCTAAAATTTCATTAAACGAGACTTCAACGAGATTTCAAAGCTATTTAGCAAACTGCGTTTGGAGGATGGGGTTTAACTGCGTGAACTAATTGTGTTTGATAATTCACTTTTGTTTTGGGAGTCTTATATAATTGGAAATATTTACAATACTTTGTACTATATACATAAGGGTTATGAAATGGGTTGTTTTGTTTGGATATGGGGTTTATCCAGAGGGGGATATGCATATTTTCCTGAGGGACCGCAGGGACCGACGGTAGATGTGCATATCTCATGAGGTATAAACCACATATCCAAACCAACTGTACATAACTGCTTTATGCTATACCCAAAAGAGTTTTCTTTTTTCAAATTTTTTTTCATTGTTTTCAAAGCGGGAATATATGCTCTGGAGCGGGAGATATGGCGGGAGATTTGGAGGTTCTGGATATGGAAACCTCATATCAGGACACGAGATATATCTTACCAACTTATCTCCCTAAAACTCTACTGGGCATAGGATAATAAGGTTTATCCTATGCCAAGTAGAGTTTTAGGGAGATAAGTTAGTACGATATATCCCGTATCCTGATTTTGAGGTTTCCATATCCTGAACCTCCATATCTCCCGCTCCAGGGCATATCTTCCCGCTTGGAAAAAAATTTGAAAAAATAAGAATTTTTTTTTAAAATGGGAAAAAAATTTGAAAAAAATAAAAAATTGAAAAAAGAAAAAAAATTGATTTTTTAATTAGAAAAATGTGAAAAAATTGGAAAAATAAAAAAAATGAAAACAAATTGAAAGAAAATTAGAAAACTCTGCTTGGTATAGGATAAAGCAGTTATGTACGGTCGGTTTGGATATTGGGTTCATCCCTCCTGAGATATGCATATCTCCCTCTGGATAAACCCCATATCCAAAACCTCCCAGTACATAACCCTTATTTATTAACCGGTATCAGCATTTCACAGATCAGTCAACCTCGATTTGGACAATTTTCCTTTCGTCAACGTAACTACATGTCCACGTCAAAGAAACATTGTAATGGACTTTCATCAATGTAACAATTTAAACGAAGGACTATGTTTATAACTTCAACTTCATTTACAATGCAAACCGAAGGCATTTTGAAAAGCTAGATTATATTGTCTAAGTTTATGCCAAATTATAATCTGCAACTTGACTTAAAAGTAGCCTCGGTTTAAATCCTGTAAACAAAACAAAAAATCTTACCAAAACCGAATCCAGGAAGTTAATCCATCTTGTTACGTTACATCAAAGTAACCAGTTGTGAAAAAGTGGTACAGGTCATTATGATTTTGGAGGTACTTGAGTTTGAGGACAGAGATAGGCTGTGCCATGTAAAGCACATTACAACTACATATGACCTACCTTGTTCAATCTTCTAGATAACCAAGTGGCACATGATTGTCGTCGTTTACAACAGACACACGTACATGAACTATGGCGTTGATTAAGATTTTCTTACTGATGACACTTTGTTTTGAGTTTTCTGACAGCAGTAGCATTCTTCTTGCACCTCAGGATATAGGCTACACTAGTCGAGTAACAAATGTCCTTAGAATTGGGCGAATCTTACTGCAAGCTGGCCACGAAGTAACTGTAATTGTGTCGGATAGAATAGAGAATGAATCTCTGTTTAAGCATGCAGAGGGTTCTAACTTGGACTTAGCTTTTAGGGTTCTAACCTATAAGACCCCGGCATATGATCCGGATACAGCTACATCCACAACAAACCAGGAATGGCTCAACTCTATGGTATACAAACCCTACACCACTCTTCTACCAATCGCTGGGCAAGCATATGAAGATAACTTAAAATTTGCATTAAAAGACAAGGACGTATGGAATGAAATAGCAACATCAAAATTTGATTTAATTTTTGCAGACGAAGCTGTATTTTTCCCGAGACTGGTTTCTGCATATTTTGACATACCAATGATTGTGTACTGTAACTGGGGTCCAATGTCACTTGATGCAAATTTTGCACCAAGATTTAATTTGGCATTTGTTCATGCTTTTTTCCCTGCAACATACACTGACGAAATGACATTTACAGAACGGTTCATGAACGTTGTAGAGTATTGGCATATAAAGTGGACATGGTACAATATGTACAATAAATTCATCTCTATCTGCAGAGAACATGGCTACGGGGATTCATGTGACAATATACGAGATGCATACAAAACTATATCACTGTTCATGATGAATAGAAATGACGCTATCCATTACCCTGCTCCATATATGCCCCATATCATATCTATCGAAGGATTTTTCATGATATCTGAACCAAAGCCTTTGGATACAGAGTACAGCAAAATCATCAAGAAAGCAGGAGAACATGGCATAATTATTGCTAGTTTTGGATCTATGCACCGTCGATTAGATCCTAAAACGAGTGAAACGTTTGCAACGGCCTTCGCTGCAATGCCTCAGACCGTCATATGGAGCTATGAGGGTCCCCCACCAAAAGGACTTGGAAATAACACCATTGTGAAAGAATGGATCCCTCAAGACGATCTGTTGGCACATCCTTCTACAAAATTATTGGTGACACAATGCGGAGCGTCTGTATTATTCCAAGCATTTCATTATGCTATGCCCACTGTTGGAGTGCCGTTCTTTTGGGACCAACCTTTTAACTGCCACAAACTAACTCACAAAGTAAAGTCTGGGAAAACAGTTTTATTGACGGAAATGACGAGTGAAAAGTTTAGTAATGCTATGAAAGAGGTGATCAGGGATAAACGCTATAAAGATAATGCAAATAAAGCTGCTGATATCTTCCATAGCCAACCTATTGACCCAAAGAAAAAGCTTATGTATTGGATAGAGTATGTCATCAAACATAAAGGGGCACATCATTTGAGGTCTAATGCAGAAAACGAGCTTAATATTTTCCAGTACTTTCTTCTTGACATAACTGCATTGGTCGTGTGCTCTTTGGTTATGCTTGGTGGTATTTTTGCTATTATTATAAAGTATTTGATCCAATACATAGTATGCGCCCGAAAGAATAACAAAACAAAAAAGGACTAGGCAGACAATAGTATTGTATCTCACTTCTGATTCGCGCCTTTGAAAATCTTTTATGTCTGACTTTAAATAATCTGGAAATAAGGTACGAACTAGAGGATGGACGAACGGACAGAGGGTTTCGCTGTATCTTGAATAACTCTATTCATTTGGATAACTACCATTAATCGACTATTTGGTTTGACTTCATGTCTTTACAAATTCGGGCATTAACAGCTGTGAATTTTGGACATCATAAAATTAACTATATGAAAACGAAATAATACTTTGTTTACTAATATAACTAATATACTACAATACGATTTATTCTGTAACATTATATTACACCCTATGCAGACAGAGCCTGTGGGAAATATTGGGTGCGGAGCAAATGAGCGGAGGGTGCGGAGCTAGCGGTCATTTTTGAATTTAAATTTGGGATATTTCTGAAACTAAGCCGTTTTGGGACTTCAAATATACCAAGATATGTGTATTTGACACCAAATATCAATACAATTGTGAAAATAGTAGCGCAATTCATTCTATAGCGACGCAGTATGCCTTAAACCTTTCCCAGACCTATATATTTTGAAATTAATACTGAGTCCCCAGCATTCATAAAAAATGGTGTTCAAGGTACACTATCTATACAAATTATTTTTGCATCTTGGAAGCCAGGCAGTATCTGTGTGATTTTATAAAAATTCGGAAATGTTTTTCAGATATGAGCCCCCTCTAAATATTGGGTGCGGAGGAGCTCCATAAACGTACCTCCGCACCCAATATTTAGAGGGGGCTCATATCTGAAGAACATTTCCGAATTTTTATGAAATCACACAGATACTGCCTGGCTTCCAAGATGCAGATGTTTTCTCTGGGTCTGGTGTCATTCCCTTCATTTGAAACAGTGTACCTTACCGTTATGAATACATCATTCTTTTGGATCATCCTATAGAGCTCTCCGTCACTTGTGGGAAGGCGGAACCTCGGATATCCATGGACAAGCTGTGGTAACACAAAATCCGGGTGGCCATCTATATGAACCTAGAAGTAATTTATGACAATATACAAATAAGAAGCTCATTACATAAACTTTATTAAGTTTTGCATTTATCTTAACCATGAGTACAATAATAGAGATATTTGACTTTGAAATACGGCAATCTTTATTTCAATTACGTAATGAAAAGGTTGATGGTATTTGTATTAATATTGGATATTAACGAGGATGCATTAAAGTCTATAAATTGAAAAATGTCTACTTATCCATGCTTCATTGCGTACAGTAACAGTAATATTAAAATATTATGAGTTCCTTATCACATTATGATTGGAGTTCATCATTGTATAGTATGTGTTTATTGTGCAAAATCAAGGCACTTGATGCTGTTGAATGTTCTAGAACTCATTATCAACATTTGTTGATCAGGTAATGTGTTTTCAAACTTTCTCTTTAAAACACCTTCGAGCCGAACATCTGAATCGAATCCAAAAGTGGATCGCTGATGCCAAGGATTTTCATTATTCATCTCATTGTATAAGTCCAGGATTTTTTGAAAGGATTGTAAAATTATTCAAAGCTATTTCCGTTAACTCTTAAAGCAGATATGAAATGGTATTTTTAACCTACAGGAATCAATATAATTTTTTGATAAATGTATTTGGACATGTTTTCTCATCAGTAGTGCGAAAACTATTTCACTCTAACGATCGTTATAGCTGCTTAATAAGCAATATTCGAATTGGTTGTGACGTTATTGGCCCCCACGTGATCTCTCACTGGTCCCCACGTGGCCCATAACGTCATAATGCCTAAATGTTTTGTTTTGGTTTACACTACAATCCTATGGTTGCCGTGACGTTGTGATTACTAAGGAACCAACAAAACAAAGCTATATTTTGTATATGACGTTACTTATCACGTGGGGGCCAATTTGATTGATCAGTTAGTTTTGTTTCGTTATTTATGACCGTTAGCAGTTATCTAACATTTATTTTATAACGGCTATCGCAAGAACTCTACGTTGGGCTTACAATGGAGAAAACCGCATTTTTGTAGCTGCAAGTTGAGAAAAGCTATTTCAGTTGTCCTTTAAAGCAGATATGAAATGGTATTTTTAACCTACAGGAATCAATATAATTTTTTGATAAATGTATTTGGACATGTTTTCTCATCAGTAGTGCGAAAACTATTTCACTCTAACGATCGTTATAGCTGCTTAATAAGCAATATTCGAATTGGTTGTGACGTTATTGGCCCCCACGTGATCTCTCACTGGTCCCCACGTGGCCCATAACGTCATAATGCCTAAATGTTTTGTTTTGGTTTACACTACAATCCTATGGTTGCCGTGACGTTGTGATTACTAAGGAACCAACAAAACAAAGCTATATTTTGTATATGACGTTACTTATCACGTGGGGGCCAATTTGATTGATCAGTTAGTTTTGTTTCGTTATTTATGACCGTTAGCAGTTATCTAACATTTATTTTATAACGGCTATCGCAAGAACTCTACGTTGGGCTTACAATGGAGAAAACCGCATTTTTGTAGCTGCAAGTTGAGAAAAGCTATTTCAGTTGTCCTTTAAAGACAAATCGGGTTACAATTCATTCAGCGCCTATATTTGTTGTTCTTTTCTTATTTTTCTTAAATTGCAGAAATAGAGGTTCTTATATGAGTAGCTTACCTGTGCAAGATCGTCCATTCTTGATGAGCTTTGATAATTCTTCTTTATCGAGTCGAAGACGAGATAAAGAAACATTATCAAAGCGAGTCAAGAATGGACGATATTGCACAGGTACGAGTACAAGAAAGTTTTTCTCATATGACTCTGTATTATGCCATATTTTCACCATTTTATCATAAAACTGAGTAAAAATTGCTTCAAATTAATTGAACTTCATCTTTCAATTGTTATGACGTCATAACAATATTGAAGAAAATACATAGATACATGTGGCAACAAAGCTCCATTGTTATGACGTCACAACTAAGTTTTGTAGAATTAGCATGGATACGCACAACAACGCTGTACCCGTTGCCATGTTGTTGATGTTTATAGACCGGTGATATCACAAGTAAATCTCATCTTGCACGTGTGACTTTTTAGGATGAAAGATGGCAATATCTTGCATGGGGTAAAGATGGCTGTATCTTTGTTAGTCATATGAGAAAATGATTTATCCAACGGTTGGACGGGAGTATATCTTCACTGGCTTTTATCTACTACTACTCACCAGCACATTTCTCTCTTTTTTCAGCACTCCATTGGACGCTGCTTGAAACCAATATGGCAGAACTACAAATTCATAAATTGAGTAACCGTTTTATCGCTATCCTATGTAGTGGCTAAATTGTTATCTCAAAGTAATAAAGATAAATTTTTTTAGCCTACGTCGTCTGATGGTTTGACGGTAAAACAGATTGAAAACCCAAGTAACCCCGATCCCAACTTCCCACGCCTGGAATAAAAGTGACTTCGAATGTATTTCAATTAGCCTTCCATAGAAATACTCATGCACACGACCTATTTTATTTGGCGCATTTACTCATCTGTATTAGATAGTCGACCCAAGGTCGAAGGTCAAGATGAGTTTTCCGTATTTTCGCAAAAGTAGGGCCATAATGACCTAGTTTTAACCCTTTCCCAAGGAATTTATCTTAAAGCTATTGTCAAAAATTTTAAAAAGCGCTTACGTAATTACGTCGAAACGTTTAATTTGATCGAATGGGTTAAGCAAGAATATATTATTGAGCATGGATATGATACATGAATTGTCCTAATTTTTCATACCTTCTTGGTGCTCCTCCACGACGACAACCTTAAGAGTCTTGCCATTGTGTTCATTCGCCGCAATCTGTAGTCGCACATTGTCCAGAATCGAATCAACGTCTTCCATTGGAGATACCTTTGCAACTCGAGTCCACGTAATGATCAGAAGAATACATGGCAGAGTACAGAATATCGATGAGGCCAAAAGTAGTCGGGGCAGACTGCATCTGCGGACAGCTATTCCCATTGCTCCCATTTTCACATTAAAGTACAATGATCATGATTGTAACTTTCCGTCAGTTAGATTGCACACCGTCAGGAGTCGAACGAATACAGGGTGATCGATAATATTGCAGTTTTCATTTTATATGTTGCATATACATATTGTATAATGTCTGAATGTTCGAATAATCCGATCGGGTTAACCTACATATTTCTACATTTGTTTCTTCAACAGGACTGATCATCCTTTTTTTGATATTGAATGATGAAATGAAAACTGCTATAAATGATTTATCAATTTTCTTTATTGGTTATAAGACGTTAACAGACGCAATCCATCACGATCCGCATGCCATAGGTCTACATTGGAATCATATTAGTTACTCTTTATAATTCTTATTGTATATAATCAATCCATCAAGTTGATTACACACCAAGCGATATAAAACGAGATTATCTCATTAAATTAGTCCATCGATATATTGTGTTCCTTGTTTTTATAACACTATATTACGTTTGTAAACATGTAATAACTATCTTGATAACACTCGCTTTTGTGGCTATAAGCTGATAAGCAGGTAACATTAATAGACGAAGATGGACTTCTCAATTTCAAGCGGCTAAGTTGGTATTCTTCATCAGATTGTGAACAATACTCTCGAAGAACTACTTTTCTTTCATCGTGATTTGGGATCTGCCAATCAATGATAAACGTTCTAAGTGGTTTCAATAAAAAATTCCAAACATGATATATTATTTATCTATTTACGTATTGTTTTAATAATCTTGACATTAGGCTTGCGTTAACTCTTTACAATAAATCACATGTGATCATTTCTTAATTTCAGCGATCAATTGATACAATTGATCATTATGGTGTCCAGGAATGCACTAGAGGGGATTACATACAGGTCGAGGTCAAGTTTCTGATAGAAAAAGTGTGCAAATAATGCAATTTATGAACGCTCATTAAATCAGCATTTGTACAAATAATAAAAATTGTTCTTCGCAAATATGAATACGTATGGATCATAGTTTATGCCCAGCGGGTGACCATTTCCAAAAATGGCAGTCATTTTTATGGCTGTTCGATTCATTACGCCATGGTGTTGCTGTTGTCTAGTTATATCGGAGGATTGGGGCATGAAGTTAAACCGAATCAAGGAATGCATATTCATTATATTGGAATAGATTTATTACATGATAAAGCATGCTGTATGTATAAATCGCTCAGTTTGAACAAAGATACACATTATTGAATACTCTGTATTTGAAACTTGCATTTTCCAACAAGCGGAAGAGTAGTCCTGGTAACCATTAGTTAAACCATCCCTGCATACCACCAAGAAGATGAGAGTCATAAAATAAAGAGTAATGCTTATTTTTAATTGCGTTCAATGAATTAATAATTCCACTTTCGATTGACTTAAAATGTTTTCTAGGAGTATATCCATCGCGAATCGATCTGCAAACCGTCACTAGCTCTGCTTTGGGCAGATTACTGTGACCCATGGCAATTTCCAGATAGGTAATCATGGTTTGAATTTGCGCATGCGTGGGACTATGCAACGACACAACGGTCATGTTTGGGACATTGAATCCATGACATATCGTGAACCCTGCCCCGCCCACTTGATGGATAAATCCCTTCAAGGTGGTAGAGGAACAGAATCCTAGCGTCATCAATTCTTTCAGCTGAATAGCACTAAACCTTAGAAGAATACTCATAATTTTGGCCAGAATTATTGATGCTCGTTGGGATACTGTCATGACTGTGTTGTGATCACTACAAAACATTGTCGAGTCCTTCGCTATGTATTCTTCTAAGATTGCATTTGCCTTGGTGCTTAGCAAATCTGTGTCACATTTTGAATTGCAGATTTCTAATAAAACCTGGATGTTTCTATACATGAATGTGTTTGCCATTTGTTCTTGTTTTGCATGCTTGAGACATATCATACTGGCCAAATATTCATTTATGGTGTCCAGGTCATTCCAATCTACTCTTTTCTTAAGTATCCCATCCACTGCTCTTTCGCATCCAAAGAAATCTTCATCGATATCAATCAATACATGTTCACCTGGTTGGAAAACATCATCTGAATCAAGACTGCTCACAAACTCGGCATCCATGACCTCGTCCCAAGTAACATGAATGTTCTTGTTGATTTTGCATTTGCCATTGGCAAGTTTCACCATGTTGTTAGTATCCACATCCAAGAAATAACACTCTCTTTGTTGTGATTGACGTGAATTGGAGTTGGAAGTCGTGTTTATAGATGGATTTGCTGAATAGCAGATACAGAATTCTTCAGTTTCGTTCTTCCCAGGATTTTTAACAGTTGACAATCCATATTCACAGAAGTAACTAAAACAGTAAATATTTGAGGTAACGATAAATAACAAAGCAAGCAGCTCAAACAGAGCACAAGTCAAGAATTATGAGCAGAGACGGATAACATGTACCGTACAGAAATGATTAGACTACAAGTCCACATATTGACAGCTGACTTTTCATGGCCAGCCATATGGGATATCAAGATGATCGACTTGATTTTCAACTTTGAAGGTCACAAATCTCCTTACCGAGACAATTTGTCCGTATGTCGTGCAGTGTCCCAGGACGGCCACACCCAGATCACTCTATCAATAACTCCAGTCATTATCGCTTCCTGCAATTGGTTCTATTCATTACCGAAAAGGTTATGCTTAGTATGTCATAAATATATTAATTACATTTTAGATCTATTTTCATATAAGTTCTCGCTTGCCCTGACTACATGTATCTATCGTGTCAATGCGAATGCAGTCGACTGCACTCGTTAAAAGGTACCGCGTCTGAGAGTTCTCAGAAGTTGTGACTTTAGATATGATATTTGGTCTTTTTTCAACTAGCTTCTAATTTAACATTTTTTTCAAAATCATCTTCAAGTTCTCGGACGTTCATATTTGACTCTAGATTTGAGATTTGACCTCCAAGGACCGTCTCAAGGTCAAAAATGTATTTTTAATCTTACTTCAAATTGACAATTTTTCAAAAATCATCTTCAAGTTCCGAGACGATCAAATGTGACTAGGTCGAAATCAGCTTTTCAATTTTTTTTCGAAATCATCTACAAGTGCTTCAGAAGTTCAAATCTGACTTTGGATTTGGCCTGCAATGACCTTCTCAAGGTCAAAATGGTGTTTTTTCAACTTGCTCCAAATTGAGAAGTTTATTTTTGAAAATCATCCACAAGTTTTCAGAAGTTCAAATCTGACTTAAGATTTGAACTCACAATATTGAGCAGCTAGATGTTGCCATTTTGTCATATTAATGCTACATCTTACTTTTGTTCTATTTTACTTTTTCCATGCCAAATCTATATAAATAACATATCTTCACTTATTCCCGTCCAAATGATATACCATCTCCTTTTATTCACCTAGTGATAAAACCAAGTCTTACACTCTCGAACAACCCAATTTTATAGAACAGTTATATTCGTCCCATCTTAATATATGCACGACCAACGCTATGTACAATACGTACGTGTAGGGTACCCTGTTAAGTGTATGATTGGATCTGGAAACTAGCAAGGGGGGGGGGGGGCAAATTTCAAGTTTGGAAAAATCTTAAAAGGAAAGTTTCGGCCCAAATTTTGAAAATCTAAAGTCCATTTTTGAAAATAAGCCCAGTGAAGTCGGGGCTTCATCCTCTTAGTATAAAACGAAAAATTACGCCTGTTAATATGAAAGTATTTTTTATTGATCGTTAACAAATGTACATATTCAAAAATTCATAACAAAAATGAGCATAACATATGTATGTTCACAGAATATGAATGCGTAGTATAGTGAGTATCTCAATATTGGATTAATGAAGATAATTCCCGATACTATATAGTGGCCATACAGTCGTATTTCAAATATTAAAATAGTATATAATAAAATACAATTATATTCAGGTAGACATACATTTTAATCTCATCTCTAAAACTTGTTTCTCAAAATATGAGTCACCTAATGTACATAAAGCAAGAAAAAATCTTCATTTTAGAGAAGACCGATTCATCGGCATGAATCTAATTTTCAATGTCATGGTTTAAAATTTGTGAACATTAACTTGACATTCACGAATCTCATACTATAAGAACCAAATAAAGCAATATCAAACAACACATTACACAACTGTAATGTTCAAAGTCAAACAAATACATGAGCCTCATAGACGAGAAATATTACTATTATTTAGATATAACAGCCTCCACAATAATAAAATACGTCAAAAGTCGTCAAAGTTAAAAAAACACCACTGATGTGATGTCCTTACAAACATTATAATTATAAAATATTAAAAAACATAAATGTTTGTACCAAAAAGGATATACTGAACACGTAAACATATTGCCACATTCATGTATACATTGTAATACTGAGCATTGCCTCACTTGAGTATAAACATGATATAAAGCATTAAACAAAAGCCTCGTTATACAAAACGGCCATAGCACTTGGATGTATACACAGTATTGTGGTATTACACAGTTATATTACACAGTTTACCTTGGTTGTATTCGCGAATGCATTTTTCGGCTGTCGGCTACCAGATTAACCTACTATTTTATGACCAACTCATTTTAATATGAATGAAACAGTGGCAGATTTGGGAACCAACATGTGGGTGCTTTATTTCAGAGCTTGTAAGGAACTTTTTTTGAAAATGTAAGACCCATTTTCTTTATAACATGGCCTAAAATTAAAAAAAGGCCTTTTAAGTGCAAGTAATGCCAAAAAGGTCCACTAGTTGGGGTCCTAAAATGTTCCTTTTCTGGGTCCCCCCAGCTCTGTCAGTGGGTACTATTCATATTTAAACGAGTTGCCCATAAAATAGTAGTTTAATCCTGTACCTTACAGCCGAAAGTTGCATTCCCATACAAAATGTAAAAGCTTAGTTCTAACTTTTGGAGTACCAATTAGGTGTTCGTATTGCGTACAGTAAGAAGTAATCATGTTGGTTATGGCTTTCGATAAAGAACTGTAATGTTTGTTCTAAACAGTGGAGTAGATCCACTTCTCTACCAATGTAAGTAATTCTATAAGTGATATATATCAATCAATTAATCCAGGTATAACTATGGTAGGCCTATGGATACAGAAATAATATTATTTACCAGTATGTCTCCCAGGCCAACCTTTTTGTCCTCCTAATAAATCCTTGTCATAATACACTGCAAAAGAATTTTTGTGTGAGTTGATCACACTGTCAATAATACCTTTTTCTATCTTGTGGTACTGAGATTTAGGTGTGTAACCGTCTCTCATAGACCTACATAGAGTAACTAGTTTGGGTTTGGGCAAATGTTTGTCACCAAGTAAGTCACCCAGAAGTGTGATTCTAGTGTTTGTCTCCTCTATTGTGGGACTATGGAAGATGACAACAGATTGGTTCGGCGCATTTACACCATGGCATACCTTGAATCCATTTTCATTTTCCAACAAATGAGTAAACGATTTGACGGTTGTCTGGGCACAGAATCCTGTTTCTTGTAAGGTATTCATTTGTGTTTTACTCAGTCTAGCAATTTTGTTATTTATCATTAGGCAAATCTGTTTGACCATTTGTTTATTTCTACCATGGCATAATATCTGCCTGGGCAATTTTGCAACTTCGTCCTCAAGCAGTTTAAGAGCTTTAGTGAGATCACACTTACCTGTTCGTGAACATAAACTTTTAAAGGAATTTATATGGTTGTACAGTAATCTATCTGCTAGTTTTTCATGTTCTGTTATTTTAATGCATATGAGTTCATTCAGTAGTTTATTGATCTCTTCAACCAACTTCCATGGAATTTTGGCATTGATGAGCGAATCTGTTCCACTTTCACACCCAAAATAGTCCTCATCAATATCTAAAATTATATTTTCATTGTCTTTAAACCAATGCCCACCTTTCAATTTCTCCAAAGCATTATCTTCTTGCAGTTCCTCAAAGATTCCTCGTTTAGTAGGTCTCTTGCATTTATCTTTGTCTATCTTAGTTCCCATGTACCCTACATCATTGGCATCTTCTTCATTTAAGTATCGACAATCAAACTCTGTATCATTCCCTTCCAAATGGCAAATGCAAAATACTTTCGTCAAATAGCCATCAATCTTCACCTCTGTAGTTCCAAGCTCAACAATCCATTGTCGGTAAACAGTGTCATGATTGACAGCGTCCCATTGAGGCCACACCCATATAACACCGTCAAGGAGACCCGCCATAGAAGCTTGCTGTAATGTAACGAATGTAGAGTTAATTAAACTGACAGTATAAACAGGAAACTATCAAAATATTTGAGAATAATCAGTCATTAAAATATCTAGATCTAGATGCAAGAGTAGATGCAGGCAGCTGCTGAAAAGCATATAGTAGCAAACAAAATTGCAGGTCTATATGGCATAAATGAAACAAGCATAGGAAGCAATAAATAGGGCATGAGTGTAACCATAAAAACCAGAAGCAAAACAGAGTTGGTGAGTAGCAGGCATGCTTTGAAAAGACCGGAAGATGAGACCTCGAAAATGTTAATATCTGATTTGATATCTCTTACAAGAAGTTACAATTACAGAAACAAGATATGTTGTTGTCCCCGATGTCTTTGATACCGCGATAACAATACTATAATCAAAGAAAAATACTAAACTAAAAATCAAGTAAGCTATGATGTAAATGCTATTGTAACTATAAACAAATAAAGCATACATGTACCTGAGCTCAGAAATAAAGCCAGAATTCACAAAAGCAAAGGCCCATACCTAGGAGCAATAGACTAGATGCGAGTAGAAAAGTCTTGATTTACGCCATTAAATATTCAAAATTCAGTCAAAGCGATGTTATATTTGAAATCTACATCTAAAAGTACATCTAGAAATATGGTTTCGAAAATTGTTTATCAAGTTTGAAAATTTAATTATTTTTGAAAGTGTGACTTCTAGTTCGGGTTGATTCTTCATAGAGCCCATGTTACAAAATCGCAAAAAGTGAAATATCTTTTCTTATATTGGTCAGATAATATTTTCATTTACTGTACATATTTTGATTTGCATAACTATTAGATACATAAGGGTTATATGAAAATTGAACCACTAAAACAGATGTAATTTAAGTTAAAGGGAACTTTCTACTATACCCGCCATGCTATCTGACCCGAACGAGCCACCTGGTGGTGAAACTGGTAACTACCTACTCGCATCTGCGTTATTACATGCATAGCTGCCAGATTCTACTTCTACAAGCCCGGAGTAACACATGCATACTGTAGTTTGCATACATGTACACATAACAGGCCCGTAGCCAGGATTTGCCAAGGAGGGGTTCACTTTGAAAAATTCCAGGGGGTTCACTTGTGACAATTTTGGTCCAAAAATGGCCAAAATCACTTAAAAAGTGCTCAGAATGGTGAAAAACTGCATTATTTTGAAAGATTTTTGGCCAGGGGGGGGGGGGTTGGAACCCATTGAAGTCTCCCTGGCTACGGGCCTGGATAATAAGATAATAGCAAACTCGTGTTTTGAAAAGCATATGATAAATATTTCAGATGCAATTTATAGGCATATTTAATGCTTTATCCGACACGACACATTATTGATGAAATGTTAAACAAATATATGAAAGATTAATTTAATTAAATGCACTGAAGTTGATGTATATAAAAGGACAATATGTCTACATGATCTCACCTATTGTGGAAAAGCAGGTGAGCAAACAGGTGTGTAATTAATATAATACAAATTCATGGGACGATGAAATTTAATATCATGAAATGTCAATTTAAAATGTACGATACGCAACAACCAAGAACCAACTTTAAACATTTATCATCAAAGGGGAGAAATATAGGTTATTTACTGGGAGGGATTGAATATCGGTTTTTATTCCAAGAGACAATATGATATTGACCGAGGGAGCACAGCGAATATTTAATCCCGACTAGGAATAACCTATTTATTCCATATACACCCCTCTAAAATGCTACATTTGGATAATGCAAATTACCTGGTAAAAAATAACCGGGAAAGCGAAAATAGGTTACTGTAGATTGGGTTAATTTGGCGCTACTTAATTTGGCGATTTTGCCATTTTTGGCATATTGGCGGCTATTTAATTTGGCGGATATGCAAAAGATGTTAAACCTACGCGGTGTTTGCGAATTACCATGTAAATAGGCATGTTTGGCTATGTTCATTTTTTCTTTTGAGGACCACTGGCGATATTCACCACGTTTGTACATTTTTGTGAGATCATCCTTTACTTTTTGCACCTCAATCAATGCTGCTACCATATCGTGCTTTTCCTTTCTAGTTTTCCCTGAGTATTAATGAGTGACTGACCAGTTCTGAGCCAATTTATGAGAGACATTTTTTCATCTTTTTTGAAAAAATAAACCGGAAGTGACCTTAATACACTGGACGAAATATCCTAGATAATTCCCGGGATCCATTCTAAATTTTAGCGAAGATTTATATTGGCGAATTTTTCAATTTCGCCAAATTCGCCAAATTAAAGTAGGCGCCAAATTAACCCAATCTACAGTAATATGCTTCAATACGATTGTTTCCCGGGGACAATACGATTTTTTCAAGTAATACGCTCCAATAGGATTTTTTCCTGGGTACAATACGATTTTTTCATGTAATACGATTTTTTATTCCTTCATATTTCCCTGGGAAAACAGTAGTATTATGGAATAATCAGAGTTATTGGCTGGTCAATCATGTCAATGTCTGATTCTAGTTTAAATCATCTTATCATACACCTACGATTGAAAAACAGATTTCTTTATTCAATGTTCAATTATAACCAATACTTTATATTCATCCTTGCTAATAGTAAATGTTCAATGTTAAACAGAATGGAGGCCTTCCGGAAGCAGGTAAGGGGAATAGATATGATTTGGGTTGAAAGAATTTGTTCAAACAATACTTGCAAGCAAAGCCAGTATAGAATTAAAGGTGCATATCTATTTGCTTCTGTGTGAAGGTTTTACTTACGACTATGAAGGCATCGTTTCTCTGCAACATGATTGTGAGTTCCTCTTTATTAACTGGGGGCCTATATAAAGGATACCCATCTAAGTACATAGGTGGCGCCCCATCACTATGGCCATCAATATGCAGCTAGAAAAAGATTCGTCAAAATATCAGGTACTCAGTCATGGCATCACAAGGCTTTAGGTGCTCCAACTTCCATTAAAACCACTTTGATTTGAAATATAAATTTCATATTGTAACATTTTAAGAAAATATTAAACTTGTTTTACTAATTGAACAATATACTTACTAGTGTGTTCCCTGTTTTTGGAATAATGCCGGCTTCAACTGCTTCAAACCAGTATTTTAACACTAAAAAACACAGTAAAGAATTTAGTTAGTCATTCACTAATATGTATATAGCAGGGAGGCTAGCTATTAACTTTCATGTATTATCTATCCCGATGTTAGGTTAAATGCATATTGCTCATTATATGAAAGAATGTTGAATGAAATGTTCACATAGCAAAACATATTTCTATATGCCCAAAAGTTGACCTTGTATGCATATTGGTATTTAATGTCTCATCTCATTTTTATGGATTCATGGTGAACAATTGGAAGCATCTCCTTATTGTGGACAGACAGACTTGACTAAACTAGACTGTAGACTAGACTAGACTAGACAGTGGAACTCCATCATATGTGGTACCAATACCAAATTATACACCTGGCTTATAAAGTACATATACATATATCACAGTTCCACACATGTCATGTAAGTATCCCTGTTTACTGGAGAAGAGTAGCTTTACAAGTACATGTAATACAACATCCTCATGATTACAATAGTAATAGGGTTTGTGTAAAAAACCGGGTGACCGGGTAACCGGGTGACCGGGTACTTAACGTTCCTAGCAGGGTTAGGATTTTTTTTTATTTATAACGTTGGATCTGGACAATACATGTACGTTATTTTCGACGTCACGTTTTGAGGTTATTTCACATCGTAAGAACGTTTTGACAACGTTAACTTTTAACGTT
>CAIIXF020000254.1:0-25000 GCA_903813345.2 Owenia fusiformis | reverse complement strand
GTTAAAAGCATGTATATCATCTATCATTGGGAGATTTGCATCAGACAATTGATAAGCTGCTAAACCAACTTGTTAAGGAAATTGTGACAAAGGTGCAACAGAAGCGTCCGAGTGAAGAACGAACTCATTTCTGATGAGATCAATACGACGGTCAATGTTTGACTACAAGACACAATTACGGAGATCAATGAGTAGAAAGCGGCGTTTGTGTCATTTTTGCTTCGGAGCCAACTAGATCTGAGAACATTTGAAAGCGCAAATAAAGTTGAGTTTCAATTAATTCAGCTTTACTACAGGATCAATTTTTCCAGTACACATACTCGCGCTTTCTAATCGCATAATGAGGGATCTGTCGTTTTGCAATATCTTATAAAAGAAAAATATAATTTTCCGGGGGCAACTTGCTAATTGGATGTGATAGACTGTTATAAGAATTTACGTCATATTATTTCAACGTGCCAACTTGGCACGACGACCAACAAGACTACAAAATTCAGTTAGTATCTGTATCTGGCAATAGAACAGCTCTGGGTAAATAGAACAAAACACAGCATATCAATTACTTAAGACATGTATCTGAATACATATAAATCAACGCATTACTTGATAAGGAGATAAAAAGATAATTAAGAGTCCATATGCTGTTATTAAGTATAAGTGCCGAGTAAATTGGTTGTAAAGAAACATTTCAATGTTGAATGGCATCAGTCAGATGTTTGGAAGTCAGAGGCGACATCACAAGCAAGTTGATATTTTGGATATAATGGATTTCAACTTCAACAAAATGGTATGCAACATTTAAACTGGTAATTGTTGCGTGAAAGTATGCATATGATGTTTTGGTGTTTTCTAAGGATGTCTACGTTGGTGTTAGTGGTCAGGCTTGGCCTCTCCGCAGTGGACACGGGGAAGAAGCTAAAGATTGACGGAGATATAATGCTAGGTGGACTCTTTCCAATGCATGAAAAAGGAACCGGCGGTGAGCTCTGTGGAAAACTAAAGAAAGAGAAAGGAATTCAACGTATGGAAGCAATGATGTACGCGGTTGATGCTATAAATGATGACGACAGTTTGCTTGAAAATATCACCCTCGGGGTGCATATCCTTGACACGTGCTCAAGGGACACATACGCGTTGGAACAATCTATGGATTTTATTAAAGCACACATGTCAAGTATGGATGTTACCGACTATATGTGTGAGAACGGCAAACCACCGAGCTATACCCCTTCTAAGCCAGTAGCAGGAGTAATAGGAGCTGCTGCAAGTCCCGTTTCAATCATGGTGGCCAATATATTACGTCTCTTCCAGGTAGGTCAACTGCAAGTGTCGTATCCATCATGGTGGCCAACATATTACGTCTCTTTCAGGTAGGTCAACTGCAAGTCCCGTTTCAATCATGGTGGCCAATATATTACGTCTCTTCCAGGTAGGTCAACTGCAAGTGTCGTATCCATCATGGTGGCCAACATATTACGTCTCTTCCAGGTAGGTCAACTGCAAGTCCCGTTTCAATCATGGTGGCCAATATATTACGTCTCTTCCAGGTAGGTCAACTGCAAGTATCGTATCCATCATGGTGGCCAATATATTAAGCCTCTTCCATGTCCAGGTAAATCAACTGCAAGTCCCGTATACTTCATGGTGGCCGATATACTTAGCCTCTTCTTGGTAAGTTAACTACAAGTCCCGTATCCATCAAGGTTACCAAGCCTTCTCTCAGTACTACAATCCCCATATTCATCATGGCAGCCTCTTCGAAGTAAACCAACTACAAGTCCCGTATTCATCATGTTGGTCAATACATTACGTTTCTTCCAGCTTTACTACCTGCTTAGGCCGTATTACCTTAATCATGGTTGCGTGCAGGTATATAATACTAACTTCAACCTTCCATGTTCTAAGAGCGACGTTACATCATCCGAGAGACGGCATGTAAACGCTTATAAATACATCTATTATTTTGGCGATATGTTTTTGGTATTGGTATTGGACCTGTTATTGAATCGTTTTTTCAACTTATGATGTTTTGAATCTCTTTCGAAACTTATTGATAGAAAGTTTGTGAGACCTCAGTTTCTCTTTCATGGAATTGGATCACAGAAACCATTCTCGTTGGCACATCCTCCAAATGCAGGGCCCCAGGGACAATCCTTTCTTAGGTAACGACAAGTGGTGGTTGATGTCTAGAGCCCTGCATTTGGAGAATAGGTTGACATATGGACTCTGCTTTAGATTTTAGATCTTTAGGGGCAATGACAAAGGTCTGTATGACACAAGAAGGAAAGATTTATGGAAGTATGTTGATCCAAAAGTCCCAAATGTAACATAAACAGGTAATAAAAGTTGGTGACGTCCCTAATAATGGTTGGACGTTCCTAGGCTAATTGATACTTGGTTGTCGAACGTTGGGTCGTTGTGTTAATCAAAAGAGACAGTTGGTCCATTGGAATAGCATAAATCACTTGAAACGATGACTGATATTTTGAGTCGAACATTCGCTACATTACAAGAGAATGCAAATGTTGAAATGATCAAATAATCCACTATATATCTTGTGTATAAATGTATATTTTGAGTGATTTGAATGGTCTATAAGCAACGTAACATGCTAGACGGTAATCTGGACCCGAGTTGGGTAACAATTACGGAAACTGGTTAAGGTAACCGGAGTAGAATGACTTATCTGGCTAATTAATATGGATATTGCATATTGTTAACCAATAAATTGTCCCACTTTGGACACCTTAAAATGACAAACGCACCCTCTTGCTTGTAAGCTAAAAGAACAGGCTCAGTGTCAGTTTATTTTGATGAAATTCATGTATATTCGGCATATACTTATTTTTGCTTTGTATAATTTCAAAATTATCATCACCCCTATAATTTACGAGCTAATACTTTATTCGTAAACTTAATGATTTTCTGGATATTTATTACTGTTTGGTTGAAATTACACTTTCAAAGGACACCTGTAATTTACTTAAGTCTTAATAATATAAAATATGCAGATCAATTGTTGAAACTGCGTGCAAGTAAAATCATTTGTCAATATAGAACGAGGCTTTATTCAGTTAGGATTTGTTAATTTATAGAACTAATGGAAATAGCAAATGAAATTTCCTGTATCAGAGGCTTACACTGGCTTGTATTCTATCGGGCCATTAAGAAATACTAGCAAATCGGTTCTCATCTACAATCTATAATGTATTTAGCGCCGATATAAGAGTCTAAAAAGATTCAGAACTATTACGTAAAATGACATTATGTTAATATCAAACCAAGATTTCCACTAAATGTGTCCATAGTATTTCATGAATCCAAATGGGGCGATCTTTTATTTTACATAAACTCTCTGTGTATGCGCATGCCATGTGGGGTACGGTGAGGTAGACAAATGACCCTTTTACACAATACACAAGACGAAACGAAATCAAACTATTGAAGGGTTTGTATATGCCATTTGTTGTAATTCAATGTATATAAATGTTCATAAATTGGAAACGAGGGTTTTAATTTTGGAAGATATTTAGATAAAACAAACAATGTATACGATTCACAACCCCCGTCTAAAAGGTCAATACCTGTACCAATCAGTTAGCAGGTGGTGCGATGGTTATTCTAGTCCCTTTGGATGGAAGTCCAGTATTTGCTCTTAATTAGTTGTTCCACACATTTCGTAAATTTAATTACTTGGATGCCAAGATAATGACACCGAGTCTGCGGTTAGTTGAAATATAGGCTAGCCATATATCTGATTTAAACTATGCGTTGGTTCACCAAGGTTTTCTTTTCACTTTATTTTTAATTTGCTGATATCGATGAATTTTTTACATAAAATGGTATAAAGAGTGTAAAGTAAAAATCATATTCATGACAAGGCCTTCGTTGATTCAAAATATCCAATTATGAATGTAATTGGATAAGTGCATTTTTTCATAAACGTGAAGTGTAAACATAACGAAGAGTTATTGTGATTTATTTTATGTAGGACTCGATTGTGAAGTGCCGCGCCCATGTTTTGTCAATGCAATGACACTCTGGCTTAAAAATAGCGAAGCTAACCTATACTTTTGAGGTTATGATGCTTGTTGCCTTGTATCTCCGAACACTAAGTTTGGGTAGAAGTATATACCAGTAAAACAATTCTTTATCTCTACGGAACTTTCTTATGTAATTGAAAATGAAGGCAGTTCAATTTTCAACACAGGTAGCCTTTTTTATGTGGCTGGTGGGATTTTGGTTGCCATATATTTGGCCCGGTGTGAAAGAAATTATGGCCCCCTGGGGATTATGGTACCCCATCTTAACGGCCCTTACTCACACCCGGTGATCGTACAAAATGGATGGAGGGGGGGGGGGGAGTAGGCGATTTCTGCAAGAAAACTCAACAAAAGAGCACGTGGGTTATCGCAAACAATTTCAGAAGGTTATCTTGGATTATCTGACAATGAAGACAAGTTTATCTTTTAGATCAATTCATTATCTCAAAGAAAATTATGCACAGTAATAATAAATTCATACAAACTCGGAGATATTTAACACACTTTTTCAAAGATGTTGACCCCATTTTCACCAAAAGTGCAATCATTTTTTACAATGTTTAATGCATTATACTATTCTTTATGTTAATGTACCAAATAGTTCTTGAAAGAAAAACTTAATTGCATTAAGATAAGTGTTCCCCATGTTATTTCTCCATTGAAAAATCTCATGCTATCCATTGGTTTCAGTTCATTTTGGTCATCCAAATTGAATATCTTTAAAGTCCCTGGAGCAATCAAATTTTCCTTATATGAAATCGAACATGTCTCAAAGCACATTCTAATTATGCATTCAACAATATAATAATAGGTTGCATTTTTGGTACAAATTTTTGAAAAAGTATGTTGATTGGTCCATTGCCCCTTCAATATCACTTAGGTCTGATTAACTAAATTATCATTATCTATACTTTTCTTGAAGATATTGAATGGATCTAAAAGATACACTCATGTTTATGATCAGAAAATATTCATAATTTAAGTTAGAATCGTTTGAAATTGTTTGCGATAACCTACGTGCTCCTTTGGAAGATTTATTTTTTCAAGAGAAAATTTACTACTGAATTGCCAAATGAATATGCGCAGTGCATGGCAAAATATGTTAGGTCTTCTAGTATTTTTGAACTGATACCCTTCTAAGATATGAGATCTATTAAAAAGGCGCATCATCACCAACGTGCAAAAGTCAATGTTTTTGCAATAAATCAGGCAACAATGGTCTACACGACCTGTAATAAACAGGTATACGGGACGTTATTATCACAATACTAATGACATTGCTCACTTTTTAAAGTTAGTTTCCATGCGTTATACAAAAAATAATTGAAATAAATTAATATTGTATGGAGTGCATATTGCATATTAAGCAAATATTTCATTCTATGGAGGGCAATACCTGTTCATCTTTCAATGATTTTTGCGGTATGTATTGCCCGCAGACCGTAGGGCGAGGGAAATACATGATGCAAAAATCATTGAAAGTGCAACAGGTATTGCCCGAACATAGAATGAAATATTTGTTTTATTATATCATTGCTAGACATTCCCTATGATCATTTATTTTAATCAATTAATATATCATTAATCCATAAGTGAACATAATTACGTACAAGTATCATTGAATGGTACACTTTATTTTCGTCCAGTGTAGTTGTCAGAATTCCCGGGCGGGCAATACGCCGGGCAATACGTCTTTTATTATCCTAAAATTGAGGGAGCTGTGAAATACGTTATGGTATTTTTGATCACATGGTACTGACTCGACCAATCAAATCACACAATTTCTAGCAATGATATAATAATAGTATATATTGCACGTTAGTGATGATGCGCCTTTTTTGATAGATCTCATATATTAGAAGCGTATCAGTTCAAAACATACTAGAAGACCTAACATATTTTGCCATGCACTGCGCCTATTCATTTGGCAATACAGTTGTGAATTTTCTCTTGAAAAAATAAAACTTTCGAAGTTGAGTTTTCTTGCAGAAATCGCCTACTCCCCCCTCCATCCATTTTGTACGATCACCGGGTGTGTTACTGGCCCTGATTGTGTATAAAATAATAAGGAAAAGAGGTTACAATATAAATTAATGGAGAGTAGGACCTAAATTTGATAGGACCTCCTACCCTTTTACACCTGGACATTTGGAGAGGATTGCATACAATTATGCACAATGTACAGTTAACTTCTTAAAATATTCATTTTCCAGGTAAGGTTCCTGAATATTTACACGGTGACGTAGTTCGGATTATTTGTCATACACACGATAACAAGTTTCCCCGAGGGACAACATTCTCTTCAAAATTTGATGTTAAAAGTCTACTGAATGTTGAAATACTGCATAATCTTGGGATAATCTTAAGTTATTTCGAGGGAAATGAACACCTTCACATTGTTTAATGGGAAAGTCTTTTCTGCTATCGCTTCTATAATTTCAATAATTGTCAGAAAAGAGACAATTTGAAATGTCAAATAGGCTATTAGAACATAATTAAATAAAGGTCCCTCATTTAGTTTCCAAGAATTTGTAGATTACTGTTGTAGAGATTCTTTTGAGAAATATACTTTTTGTTAGTTTGTTGATTTGTTTAATCCATAGAGGTACCCTTTGCATTCGTATGACTTCACTTCCCAAAAGAGAGCTTCATCTTCACTCTTTCAGATTTGAAATGATTTATTACCAAGGCTGTCACAGGCAACAATCTTTGGGGCGGAGCTGCTAAAGTGTAATATTTTATATTATTATTTAATGGTCACCTTTATTGATAGACTTTAAACTACATAGGCCCTTTAACCAAATTGAACCAGGAAGGATAAATCACGAGAAGATAAATTCATTATCGCAGGTAAAAATCTAGTCCTCTCATCTTTTCTTCTTCGATGACCAAATCAACAACTCATTAGTAAGATAGACATCAACTAGTGTTTACCTCAGGGTATCTCGCCAATTAGACGTTCGCGTCATGGCGTATAGCGTTAACGTTTGGCTTCACTGATAGCTCAAGTCTTATTAGTATATTATTGAAGTCCGATACCTTTCTTTAAAAGAGAGCTTCATCTTCTTTTTCTTTTAGCCTCAGGGTACAAGATACATTTGAAGAGCACATTTTGATTCCGAATCGTGTAATAGTGAAATAAGTGAATATTACACGCCAGGCTTTCCAATATAGTAATTTTTTATTTTAGTTAGTCCAAGACTAGATTCAGCTGACAGCTCTCACAATATCTCTTGCGTTTTTATTAGATTCTATTTTATCAACTTTTACCTAAAATATAAAATAAGAATAAGCCATTTGATACGATTATTACTGAACACTGTACTGTGAATATATGGTAAGGTTAAGTAAACATATGTCCTTTTATGGAGTCCAAATCATATTGACTTCAACATAGTCAAATACTATTCAGATGTTCCTTCATTGCTTCCGAAAAATATCAACATTTTTCAGATTTTCTCAAAGTTTTTTTTGAAGACGCATAGTTATTTCGTTAGTCCAGGAAAAATATACGCTTTAAGGATTTAAGCCCTGGACTCAGTGCATTGTCTGCTTAATCATACCATGAAGGTGTTGTTTCCAAACATTTGCATGATCGTGCAGCGGGAATGCAAAGTTTAGGAAACAACGCCCGAGTGGAATGAAGCAGCTGCAATGC
The DNA here is from genome assembly GCA_903813345.2 of Owenia fusiformis. Taxonomy (NCBI): domain Eukaryota; kingdom Metazoa; phylum Annelida; class Polychaeta; order Sabellida; family Oweniidae; genus Owenia; species Owenia fusiformis. The sequence goes on along the minus strand of CAIIXF020000254.1, from coordinate 17,299 downwards.
ATTGAGCCTTGGGGTTAAATTCTTTTCACACATTGTAATTTTTCTACAGAATTATCCAAAAGGAACGAAATCACTAAAAGAACACATTTTCAATGAAATCTTCTGCAAATGTCTTGCTGTCAAGTCATCAAATCCAATGTGAAAAGTCCATTCATCACCATGACAACTGTTTAACTAGTGACCTTGCATGTGTTATTGGTATTTCACACACTGTTCGTTATGTGTATACTCTGTTCTGATTGGCTGGAATCGGACACACCTTGCCTAGCTATGTGTGAATACTAATTAACCGGGTGCTATTGTTATTTGTCGGATGTGTTAGTTTTATGAGCATTCGCTTTTTTATTGATCTTCTTGACACAATGGGCAAATGTTGCAGACGTCAAGACATGCATTTTTGATACAGCCTACCAGATTTAAGAATAACATGTAGGTCTCCTGTGGCAATATTTTATTTGAATATGCACATGAGAGCAACAGATGATCAATTATGTAATTCTTTCTCTCTTTATTGGATTGCATAGATTGTTCAAACGTATATTTCATGCGAATAACTGAGTGAATATGTCGCTATCTCTTTCTAATTCCATCTTGGTTGCTATCTATCATCGTTTTTCGAAAAAAATTATTTATGGTTTTCCATTTTGTTTCATTACCGTCGAAATTTTATTTCCTGGATATATTTGCAAGCACCTGTGCTTCATGTTATTGTGAGAAACGAAAGATAGTAAAGAATGAGGATGTTTAAATGATAGAAGAGCCTTGGGATTCATGCCATCCATAGATCAAGACTAAGAGCATTTTAATCACTTATTGTCACTGCTATCACATTTATCATTTTAACAGTCTTTCCTTTGTAACTTATTAATTCACATGATGCTTTTATAAGCTTGATACATTCTATATACGTAATGGCAAAAGCAGCTCGAGGGGTGTCGTCGTTTCTTAAATATGCAATTATTAATAAATAAGACACATTAGACAGCTCAATTTATCTTCGTCGAGAAATGGCAATATTATCAGTAATTAACTTCTAAAAGAAAGCACTAAACCATAAATGCAAAGTTTCTTCGTATGGGCCTTGTAAAGTATAAAGTTGTGACTCGGGTTTTAGGTATCATCCGTACATACAAGAATCCGAAAGGGTCAGCTAATGTTCATTTTAAACAACCAAATAACACCGTTTTCATTCCTAATGATATGTCACTTATACGATGAATAGACTTGGACAAAAACTCCTCTTTGGAAATATAAAAAACACACTTGGTAAGCAATACAACAGATTCCAAATTGGAATAGTACTTGAACATTTTTTTTCAATATTAAGGCTAGTTTATTCATTTTAAAGATGGACGATTCTTCAAGCTTTCAAAATCTGTAGGACAAAACATCTTTGTCCACCAGCATACTCGCTTACCAGTTTGATATTCAATCATTAAAACTTCATACCTTAGAAATCCAAGATGGTCCACTAGGTGATATAATTTATAATTTAGTAGGTTTACCATATTTTGTATATACGAGGGTTGTCCCAGAAGTAATGCACTATATGCTCTAACTTTATCAATAATTGATATTTTTCCATGAAATTTTCAGTAAATGTTCCTTAGAGACATTTTTATTATTCTACAAATTTTCATGTTGACTGATAAAACTTTATTGATGTTATAATAAAATCAAGTTGGTGAGTTTGGGTAGGGCGGGGCAGATTACACAGTCACGTCAAATGGAACAAAAAATTGAAAATATGAAATAATTAATCAACAAATACCATTTTGTGTAGCTATAAGAAGTATGCTCAAAAATACATTTTAAGATACTAAATTACTATGACCACATCCTAGATTTAATGGATGTATATTGCACAGTGTCCCATCTCACATTTTCTCAAAATATTGCCCTTTGCATGTTATGTACTTTTGATGCCTGACAGGTCAAACACTCTTGGTAATTTCTTCCACTGTGACTTGTTGAGTTTTTGCCTCCCATGTTTGGAGTTGTCATCCAGGGTCAAATCATCTGTTTTAAATATCTTCTGATACCTCATAATTGTAGTTCTATCTGGTATATACTCCTTATATACTTTCTTCATGGTAGCATAAGTTTTGTGTGGCTGTGAGTCCAAGTGAAGTATGAAATTAGGCCATCAATCGCAAGGTCCTCTGTTATCAGGTGAGAATTGCAGCCATTTTTGTAATTTCTTGACTGTGACTGTATTTGAATTCGTGACTATTGAAATGTGGTATTATGACATCACAGTGCTAAATGTCATTATTTGTACTTGGTTAACATCATGCTGAATAATTTAACAATTTCCCAAACATTTTGATCATTAAAAGGAAAGAAATATTAATAAAATAACACTTTACATCTTTTCAAAATTAGAAAAATTGGTACCTGCCCCGCCCACCCCTACCCCCATGTTGTTATAGCAACCGTATTACGACTTAATATTATTGTTTGATGCTGAAACTTCAGAATATAATAGATAAAACTTCAATTGTTATATACACAAAATTTCAGCTGAATTGAAGAATATTAGAGAAAGTTAGAGCATATAGTGCATTACTTCTGGGACAACCCTCGTATAATGTAACATTGTGCGTTGCAAATATTCCTTTATTTTCTATTTAATTAATTAACATCATATTTTCTTTCAAGAAATGCGATCGTTCGAAAGACGTGTTTATCTAAAGTAACATAACCTGGCAAAAGGGAGAAGACGAACACACATTGCTGTTACAAATCAGCGACTTGTTATAATATGTGCATCTGGATTACATTAGTGCTAATTGAGTATTGCTAAATGTTAATTGAAATCATAACATGCAAGTGTTGAACTTCATGTTTAATATAATGAATCTGATTGGCATATACAATTTCTACTCTCTTGGACCCCACTTAGGTAGTAACACAATAGAATGAACTGTAGTTTATTGCAAAGTATATACAGTAGTAACAAATGAAGAGTACATTCATTGTTTTTAAAGAATGGACACTTGACAAGCTATCAAGACAAAGACGATTGGCATTTTTGATAGTTTCCATCATTTAAAATACAAATACATACAAAATAGAAATGTCCATGTTCCCTTCTTTTGTTACTGTGCATTATTTAAAATAAAACATTTTATTGTTTTGTGTTGCTGCTACCTACAATAGAGCTAATTATGTCGTGTATGAATGTCAATTGTCAATATCTATAAGCACAAGTGCCAGAGGAAAGGACAATATTTGCAATGTGTAGGAATGTTATCTTAGGTGTGTTTGAGCTTAATATACCATGGGCCACACCATTTACCTTTCATAATAGTCAATGTGGGTTTTAAATAAACCATTCGTACTGGCTCTAGTTGACTGTGTTACACGATGACAAACCACCTCAGAATGCCTTTCTTTAAACTCTAATACCCTTAGCAGGAAAATGTTCCCTCGCTCATTCAAATGATCAACTCAACGATAAACTGAATTATGCGTTCAGCCAATAGAAATCATGTTTGCTACGCTCCAACGAACATAAATAAACATTATTCTTCGTCCCGAATATCTGACATCTCTTCTGATTATCTTAGACAATTTTCTTTGTTCAATATTTCCGAACAACATTTTTTCTGCGTCACTCAAACTTGCTTAATGTAATAACAATATACAAAAAGTGTTTGTTTGTGTCCCTTACTTTACATAATTTACGAATTCTTTCTTATTTGTTTTATGATGTAATTCACTGGTTGGAAATATGTTATATCTTGTAAAAATGTCTAGATACCAGGCTCTGCATTTTCAAACGTTCTAAAATTTCACCCCTCCATTAAATCGATGATAGATCCAGGATATGCATTCGATACTGATAGGATTATTGGTAGGTCAAAATGACCTAAGTGGAAACGTGCAATTTGCTCATTGAACATCAGTTTGTATCTATATCGCAAATATATTGAATAAATTGGGCTCGATCAGTTTCATTTGAGTGATCAATTATCTTTGGTATAATGCACTCGTTTGAAAGTTTGCCACCTTAGTTGTGTTATAATTGACACGTCGATTGAAACCGACGCCGTGGCGACAATTGCAGCCGATCGATCTAGTTATTCATGTGTATAGCATCATAAAGGAATTACACAATTCACCCAAAAGTCTGAAAGTATACAGATTGCAATATATCAAATATATGTATGTTTGTCGGGAGTTGATAATGGATTTGATATGTCCCTGGAAGTGAACTCTGATGCTAATTATTTGGGTGCTTGCAGGTCATTGATAAGTGCAATGTATCTAAGGATTATAAAGGAATATTGTTCTGATAGTTCTGATAGTACCAAACCAAATTATTAAATATGACCAAAAACAATACAGGATAAAATGTGTACTTGGAGCCTAAAACACATAAAACATTACAAACATATTCAGGCAGGCAACGAATGAATCAAAGCTTACGTAAAGAATTTGTCTTGATATATGTTGGCTGCGTTTTTGAACTGCCCACGTTGGTAGTGAATTGCTTAATATCTAATACGTTTTCCCCTAGGTATTACGGAAAAGAACAATAAGCCCCTGTGCAAATTAAATGTCACACGTTTTCAACAAAAACAGTTCATACAAGCGCACTTACACCGCTAATTACGATGTGTCAATCTTGTCGGCTAACCGCGTGTGTCATCCGCTTGTTGCTAGTACACCACAGGAGCAATAAACCGTGATGTATTTCAAAAGAATTAAGTGAATGTAAACGCGCTTGGATGAGCTATTTTTTGTTGAAAACACATGAGGATGGAATGGGCACTGCAGGGCTTATTATTCTTTTGAGTGATATCTGGGGAGAAAACGATTACGCAATTCAGTAGCATCGCGGGCATACAAAAATACAACCTTAGTAAATGAGTTACCGTAAATAAAAAATACAGCCTCAGTAAATAAGTTAGCGTAAATTACCGTCATTACCGTTCATATTTAGTGAACCCACCTGTATATTTCTTTGACATCTCACTGTGCAAAAAGCCAAATATAGTAGCGTATAAGTGGCAAACTATTTGTGAATATAGTTCAGTATGTCCTCACTATATTGTATTCGGTATGGGAAACAAACTATTCAACCTATAGATGAAAAAGAACCAGTTGCCCAAGTTGAAGTTGTTTTTCTAGTGCAAACTGACATTTAAATGGAAAAGCTTGTGTGTGAGTGAGGGAAAATATTCGCGAAATTCAAATCATTTTTTAATCGACATCATTATTCATTCGTTTCAAACATTTTCATTCCTTGGAATATAAGAACATGATATTATCCGTTAAATTATATCTAATCATACAGTTTCTACTTTGATAGCGTCACAGATGGTTAAGAAAATAGATCGAAGGTCTAGTTGTACTACATTCCATCATAAAAGGGAAAAGTGTTCCCACTTGGTATATACATCTAATCGGAATGTTGAACAATATGTGATTACAACATATGTTTTATATAAACATAGTTGATGTAAATATTTTTCAAAAGACAGAATTGATTTTTTCAACGTTCATAAGATATTTGAGTACATATTTGAGTTTTTAGATGTGAGTGTTAAACTCCTATTACAAAGAGATGGCATATCATAGCAAGATTGTTTGATATACGACTGATTAAAAAATAAAAATAGACAAATGAATAATATACTTATGTACATATGTTTTAAAGGCAGAGCGATCTGAACTTGATTTGACATAGAATGCAACCAGAGGCAATAAATCACGCAGGTGCGCTTTCATATTGTAATATCGATTCCATATATTTCAGGATAATTGCAATATATCATATGTTACTATTATTCAGCATGTTGCATGTTTCTGGGTTGTGGCTGAGCTTATCAATTTTACTTTCAGGGTCAAACTAAGTGTTAAGCTGGGATTTGCGATTTCAACTGCAAGCTGTCGGCTGACGACTCGACTGCCATTCTATGGACAACTCTCGGTCAAGTTGTCAATCGACAGCCGGTTGAATATGCGATAATGAGTGAGTGTAGGTAAATGGTGTGATCAAGAAATTAGTGATTGTAAGTGATTATTGTGATCAGGTGATTGGTGGGTGCACGTGACTGGTGTTAGTAGGTGATTTGTGAGTATAGGTACTTATTTCGTGAGTGCAGGTGATACGTGTTAGAGTGTAATTAGTGAGTGCTGATGATACGTGTCAGAGTGTAATTAGTGGGTGCTAATGATAACTGTTAGAGGGTAATTAGTCAGTGCTGATGATAAGTGTTAGAGGATAATTAGAGAATGCTGATGATAAGTGTAAGAAGGCAATTAGTGAGTGCTGATGATAAGTGTTAAAAGGTATTTGGTGAGTGCTGATGTTAAATGTTACAAAGTAATAAGCGAGTGTATGTGACAAGGATTAGAAGGTAAGTCAGTGCTGATGATAAGTGTTAGAAGGTGATTAGCCAGTGCTAATGATAATTGCTAGGGGGTAATTAGTCAGTGCTAATGATAAGTGTTAGAGAGTAATTAGTGAGTGCTGATGCTAAATGTTAGAGGGTAATTAGTGAGTGCAGGTCATAAAAGTTTGAAGGTAATTAGTCAGTGCTGATGCTAAGTGTTATAAGGTAATTAGTTAGTGTTGTTGATAAGTGTAAGAAGGTAATTAGAGAGTGCTGATGACGAGTGTTAGAGGGTAATTAGTCAGTGCTAATGATAAGTGTTAGAGGGTAATTAGTGAGTGCTGATGATAAGTGTTATAAGGTAATTGGTGATTGTTGATGTTAAGTGTTACAAGGTAATAAGCGAGTGCATGTAAAAAGGATTAGAAGGTAATGATGATGATGATGTGTCAGAGGGTAATTAGTCAGTGCTGGTGATAAGTGTTAGAAGGTAATTTGTGAGTGCTGGTCATAAGTGTAAGAAGGTAATTAGTCAATTAGTAAATGTAGGTAATGAGACAGTGCGGTTGATTAGTGAGTGAAAGTGATCAGGGACTGAAAGCATGTTAAGGGAGATGTGATTGTTTTATCTTACATTTCCTTGAGTGCTTTTCGTAACCCCCTATCACACCAAACTCGTTCTTACCCGTTCTTGCCAGTCCTACGAAAACGTCGTAAAACGGGCTCAATCTGGCTGTGGTCGGGAAATATGTCTGAATAATTAGCTACTTCTTTCATAAACAGTCTTCAATACGTCCATCTCATTCGCAGTTAGTTCAGGTCGCACCACGTCGGTGTGAAACGTCGTATAACGCGTCCATTAGTCTAGAAGGTCATCATGACCTGATTACAGAACGGTATGGTCGCCATCGAATTTTGAATCGATTCAAAAGTCTAAATCACATTCCCCGTCCGGGAAAGTCCATGAAGTTCGTAAACAGACCGTAGAACGTTGTAGCTACATTCATTCCGTTTTCACACAGTTTAAAACCAGTTTTGAAGAACGCAGTGGCAACTTGCTTGGTGTGATAGCTTTATTTTTGCTTACTCGTCGATAAATACGTTCTTAATCAGTTTAACCCATTTGCAATTAGTTCTACCTCGTTCTCAATACGTCCTCAGACAGTTCAACTCGTTGTAAAAACGTCCCTAGTAGGATTGAAGTACGACAGTTCCGTTCGTAGTACGTCCAGCTCGTCGTTAGTAGGTTGTCACTCGTTCTAATTGTAGAACGTGACGATCAATATAACATTTTGAGTATGTTCTAAGTTCTAGAGGACCTACCCGTTCGAGTTCGTTCGATGACGTTTGTAAATAGACCCCAAACGGTTCTAAGTACGTCCAGTCCGTTCGTACACAGTTGAGGCCCGTTTTCGAGAATGTAGAGAGAACTAGTTTGGTGTGATAGTAGGGTTATGTTGTATCAATGACTTTAACCTAATTAACTTGCAACTTTGATGTCAATCTGATCCACTCATCTATCTGCTACAAGCATCTTGACTTGTCTTTAGAGTTTCATTTGCATTTTAAAGAAAGGCAACTATGACTCAATATTCAATTAACTATTCCAAGTTCTACTCATCAAGAACAATACTATACCTAGTAAAGTGACAGTATACACAGTGTACAACATTTGTGCTTAAAAAGGTGCCTGGAGTTTTTCACGAAATATTAAAAATTAAATAAATCATTAAGTGACAACGTTCTAGGATTTATATGAAACACTTCACTGAGACTATGTTACTTTTACAAATAATTATAATTAAATTCAACCTAACAACAGGGTCGTTCTGAAACAGAACAAGATTGTTCTCATTTTGTTATTAACATATTAGTCATGAAACTTCTTGTACCCAGATGTCAGTTAAATTCATCTGTAGGTGTCATTTCACGACAGGATTGAATATGAGTACATTATCAAATGTTATACTGACATTCTAAAGATTGTTGACTAGGGTTGATGATTGTGGATTGATGTATATTAGAAAAACATTATAATGGTTTTGCTAACTAAAATTTTAGGTATTCAAAATATATCGTATAATTTAAAGGGTCGCGTAATGTTGACACTTACGATGGTTGTATTTTTTGCTGTCGAACCAATGCCGTACAATTTTTTGGCATTAAATTCCACTGTTTGAAGAAATATCCAAATGAATTCAATGTTAAATCAAAATTTCACTGTGCTCTTTAACAAGTTCACCGTGCTCTTTAATTTCTCTTTAGCGAAAATAGTGATAATTAGGGCACCTTGAAAATTTGGGTTTTTACAGTATACAATATGGTCAACATGACATTGTAAACAGAAACCAACACTATCAATGTTTACATGTAACAAATCATTGAAACACAACGAGGCTATTTTTGATACAAGGAATATCACTCTTATATTTATATGAAATATGGTCTGGTCATGACGTCACAACTATTTTTAGCAGTAACGAGCTGAGGATTTTCGAGATATCATTCTTGTCCCTTCTATAAACCATCAAACAGATCGCAATTGTCTGCGTTTTTTCCATTGTCGTTTATAGTTATTATGCGAACGTTACAAAATGAACCAATATGCGAACGACGATTATGACGTAGCGGGCAGATATACTATATCTGCCCGCTGATGAAACTATAAGTTTTTACAAACCTGCTTTGTGTACCTATAGCACGTCCAACTCCAAACTCCAAGTAGGGGATAAACACATTTTTCTCTAGGGATAAACCATGTATCCAAAACCGACCGTACATAACATGTGTATTCCATACCTACTAAGGTTCTAGGTATATTCTTATATATCAATATTGTCTTATAAAGTTCCAAAATTCAAAAATACGCATTTTTTTAGTCTTAACAGATCAATGAATTAATATAATATACAACGTTCATAAGTTTGAAATATAATCTTTATTTTTGTATGCATAGTAAAAACGAACATAAATCGAGTGAACCTTTTTAGGAGCGGGATGGATACAGGCTGTATCCATCCCGCCCCGCTACTCAGTGATAGATCCCTAGATACAGATTCCCGCTCGTTATTAACCTAGAACCTTAGTAGGTATGGAATACATCTTAAAACTGCTTTAAACATTGAATATATCTTAAAACTGCATTAAACATTGAACATATCTTAAAACGCAATCTTAAAACTGCATTAAACATTGAATATGTCTTAAAACTGCATTAAACATTGAATATATCTTAAAACTGCATTAAGCATTGAATATATCTTAAAACTGCATTAAACATTGAATATATCTTAAAACTGCATTAAACATTGAAAATATCTTAAAACTGTGATGAGGAGGCACATTTTTGGGCATTTGAATGCAATTAATTGAATAAGGTACGACGTCCAATTGGAAACGATTTTCGATATTTAGATATCTGCAATACAATATTCGGTGCATATCAAACGATCGAAACGATTTCTATATGTTGATGTTTCTTTGGATCCCCAATTCTAACATACTAACACTCCCCTAAAATGACCCCCCCCATTGGTGCACGTATCAAAGTTTATCGTGGATCTTTTGGAAGATATCATATTTAAGGTGTTCAAGAATGCATTGCAAGATCTCGACCAATAACTCTGATTCTACACTAAAGTGAAGTGTTTCTTCTAAGACTTATAGTTCGACGTGTTTTTTCCTAAATTACTATAAGAGGTCGAACATTGATGACTTTGATTGATTAATCAAAAATCAATCTCCATTGAAATTTTAAGCAAAGGACATAGATGGGGTTGCCAAAATCAAATCCCAGGATAGTACAGGTGTATATTCATTCCAATTGATTTTGGTAAAAAAATCCATTCGCTCATGTCGACTTTATTCACATAACACGTTAATAACACAGGTTATAAAAGTTTACATTTATTCCGATTGATTTCCTTGAAAAATAATTAAATTCATTCATCATTCAGCAAAGATTGATAGACTTCGAGAGCAAAAAGCGTCTTAAAAGTCAAAACTATAAAGCTGTCCCATTGGAACAACATTGTACGTCACTTCAACGGGTCTGTACTAAATTGCCCTGCGCGCAGAGTCTAGGAAGACGAAGCTCTCTTTTAAGAAGCGAAGTTGAACAAATGCAAAGGGTAAATTAGACGTACGCAACAATTTGGTTCCCTATTTGAAAATATTTTTAGAACCTTTTACTGAATAGTCACACTGTTCCACAAATGGTTACATTGACGGAACGTCAATGTAACAAAATGGATGAACTACCTGGTTACCAGTTTTTTGGTTTCTCAATTTAAACCTACTTATAAGTCAAGTTGCAGATTATAATTCGGCCAAAAGCTAGAAAATATAATGTAATTTCAATCAGTTTCTTCGATTTGGAATTTGTTTTGTAAATGAAGTTGCAATTCATATATTTAGCCCCTCGGTTTTGTTACATTGACGAAAGTCCGACGACAAAAGCGATGGTGATGCATGAATAACAGCTTTATTTAACAATCAAATTCCAAACTTAGAGGATTTCTAAAAGCTAGACTATATTGTCTTACTTTGTGCCAAATGACAATCCGCAATTTGACTAATAAGTAAGTTTAAATCGAAAAAACAAAAAACTTGTATCCAGGAAGTTCATCCATTTTGTTACATTGACGTTCCGTCAAAGTAACTAGTTGTGGAACAGTGAGTCAGCGCAAAAATATGTACATTCCCGTGACTCGCCATTTCCAATTGTCTTTCTAAAGTGAATGTTTTATATAATATTATATATATATACACAGTTCTTTAATATCCAGGCATTACGATTTGTACAGAAGTTTTATTGTTATCTGATATGATAAACACAGTTTTCCTTTTATACCTGGTCTATAAATGACGAGTAGAAGGCACAGAGACCAGGAAATGACTATTTATTTGACTTATCGATTCTTCACTACACATAGCAATTATATGAGGCAATAACAATTTATCATAAATTGACTTGACAAATGATGAAGTTAATAAACTAATGTTTGATGAATAAAACTAAACATTTTTAATGTCATTGGTTTTTATTTGTAATTTGAAAGAATATATTAAACCAGGATAGTAAAGTTAAACTTTTAGCGTAAAAATGGAGCAGAAAATATGAGGTTTTGGGTTTGTATTGTTTAAGTAGAATAATTATCTAGTATCGCAATGACTTAACCATGAAAGAAATGTACGGTTTAGTAATTTCGGATAATGCTTTTTGAATTATTTCGGGTACCCTTTGCATTCGTTCGACTTCACTTCTTAAAAGAGAGCTTCGTCTTCGTAATTTATAACTAGACTCTGCGCGCATGATACTTTCGGGAAGGGGTGTTAAACTTTATTTCTTTGTAAAATGTACGTATAAAGGGCATTGTTTGTATGATGAGGAATGGGGTTTCCTGGTGACATTTTCTATCTTTCTCTTCTACCTTAGTGACAACTGTAACATGTTTGCAGATTACGCAAGTACTCTCTCGAACGTTTCAACTAGACAACTTTAAAGTGTGATAAATACTTCGCAGAGAAATATTTATCCCAGAGAGCATAAATAAAAAGCTAAAAAGCTAAAAATAGATATAAATCTTGATTAGATTGGCTCAGGGAGTCGTGTATGAATGGAGAACTTTGCCATTATTCAAAAGCTTTGAGTAAAATATAAATTATGTTTCAACACCATATGTACACAAACCCTCAAAACAAAGTTCGTCTAAATACCTCAACATATACAGTTGGGGATGAGAGGCCATATGAGACCATTTATATCAGGAATCCAGTCCATTTCTGTTAGTCCGTTTGTATTGCCTGACTTCCTAACAAGCCAGTGAAACTTACATATCGAGGCACATAATATGACAAATTCAGTTGCAGAATGTTTGAGATTTTGGGCAAACTATTGGCCTATGTATAGCCATCTATGTCTAAGGAAAGATAAAAGGAATATTGTTATATTGTGCCTCCTTGCCCTGATTAAAAGATGAGCACTCCATTGATTCAATTCGTTACAAAAAAAGATACAGGCACTTTATTGTGTTATCCAGTGTACTTATTTCAAATAACATTTTGGAAGATACACATTCAGAAGAGCGGAGGAAATCTGATGTCATTCATTAACGAGGATTGGAAGTGCTATCATTTGATAACCTATCAACTTGATTAGACACATTACAGAACATTCACAGCCCATGACGCCTTCTAAATCAACCTCATCGAGGCTTCCTATGATACTAGGATCTAGGCATTTAAGTCATTAAACTAAGACCTTGCGTTATTCTTGAAGAATTGAATGAAAATGATCCCGTTTGATTTAATCCATTTGCTGAAGTAAATTGCTTAAGTATTTCTTTATGAGATAATTACCCGCATTAGAGAGATATCAGCTACGTGATGTATGGAACCGTTTACTATGGTCTTGGAACTGGCTAGACATGATATGCAATTGTCAAAGGAGTCACGGATACTGCGATTAAAATAAATAAACGATTTGATTTTAGTAACTTGATTCTTTGATATAAAGAACTACATGTAGTATAGGGAGATCTCTTTGGTAGTACACAGCGTAATTATTTGATTTATAATGATGTGAATTGAATTGGTTGCCATTGATAGGTAAATTTCTTTTACTGGAATGCTTGTGGCTTACTCTAATGATACTGGTTGTATGTGAAAAATTCTGTTGCTATATTAAATCAGTGATAATTGATCGTTTATAAAGCTATACAAACCAGGTATACTAAGAGGCCTGAATTCATCCTTAATGCCTTTTCCAAATACCCCTATCATCCCCTATCACACCAAACTAGTTCTTACCCGTTCTTGCCAGTTGCAACGAAAACGTCGTAAAACGGGCTCACTCTGGCTGTGGTCGGAAAATATATCTAAAATGATTTGCTACTTCGTTCATAAACAGTCTTCAATACGTCCATCTCATTCGCAGTTCGTTCAGGTCGCACCACGTCGTTGTGCAACGTCGCATAACGCGTCCCTTTGTCTAGAAGGTCATCATGACCTGATTACAGAACGGTATGATCGCCATCGAATTTTGAATCATTTCAAAATTCTAAAATCACATTCCCGTCTGAGAACGTTCATGAAGTTCGTAAATAGTCCTTAGAAAGTTGCAGCTACGTTCATTCCGTTCGCACACAGTTTATAACCAGTTTTGAAGAACGTAGTGGCAACTTGTTTGGTGTGATAGCTATATTTTGCTAACTCGTTCATAAGCAGTCGTTAATACGTTCTTAATCAGTTTAAACCCGTTTGTAATTAGTTCTACCTCGTTCTCAATTCGTCCTCAGACAGTTCAACTCGTTGTAAAAACGTCCCTAGTAGGATTGAAGTACGACGGTCCCGTTCGTAGTACGTCTAGCTCGTCGTTAGTACGTTGTCACTCGTTCTAATTGTAGAACGTGACGACCACGAGAGCATTTTGAGCATGTTCTGAGTTCTAGAGGACCTACCCGTTCAAGTACGTTCGATGAAGTTTATAAATAGACCCCAAACGGTTCTAAGTACGTCCAGTCCGTTCGTACACAGTTGAAGCCCGTTTTCGAGAACGTAGTGAGAACTAGTTTGGTGTGATAGTAGGATTACCCAATTCAGTCGAATTGAAGAATATTAAAGGAGGTTAGAGCATATGGTGAATTACCTCTGGGACAACCCTCGTACTTTCATTGTTTTACAGTTCAAATTAAATACAAATATTCAATTCAAATATGAAGTCGATGCCCCCTTGTTGCCAGATCCTCTTAGTTGTTTCTGTATCTATTGTCCTAACCTTTCCAATAGACAGTATACATGAATATGTTGCCCTTTAGATAACACGGTTTTATTGTGCAACGGGTCTAGTCTAAAGCTATATAAACATCAATAAAGATCAACTATTGACTTTTCCGGAGAATCATTCTCTTTTAGTCATTGTACAAATCACAACACTTTTTATTTCTTTGTATACATAATTGAGTAATTGGAAAAAACATTTGCCCTGCGATCAATTGAAAGCTAATTCTATACGATAATGACGTACTTCTATAAGTTATAGTTTAAACCTTAGGTTGGGCACCACAGGTTTCGTTCATATGGAAAGGGTACCCTTGGTTGGGGCATATCTTACGGAGATATCTAGAGGGCATATGTTGTCTGTGGAAAATATGATTTAATGGCTGAGGGTATATTATTGAAGAGCAATCTGACAATGGCATCGAGTATATCTGTAAAATATACACCTGGCGTCAGATTGCGTCTGCGTTCTAGTCAAGCCCTTATTCTCAAAAATAGTTGTAGCTACAAGTACTCATACAAGATAGAGCATTCAGTCTCAAATGATGTGGGATAGATAAAATCCAGTCTCAAAGTCCATAAGCGTTTCAAAGGGTCAACATCCATTCACAAAAGCCGTCGCCATAATACACAAAACACAATAATTCACAATGGTCATCAGGAGAAAACGATGGCTGGTTTCGATCCCTAACTACATAGTCTAGATTATGCTTTTCATCCCAAAATGCAGAATAGTTCGTCGTGTAAATGCGTCTCATTATTCTATGAGAATCAATGACGATGTCACCAGACTCACGAATATACAAAGTTGTTGAAGTACAAAAGCTGTCTATCCAGAAAGATATTGTCGAAAGAGCAAGCCACATCATGCAAACATTTTACACCAATTAAGACTGACACGTCGACGATCACTTAAAATATTCGGAAAGCAATGGAGTGAATGCAAGAAAATAAACAATATAAAAGTTATATAATGATGTGTAATGATGAGATTATTCACTGATATGTCTTGTCTCATAGCTATTCGGAATATCAAATGTATGTGGAAAAGATTATGAATTCAAGTAGGGGAAAATAAAATTGCTAATTTGATGTCCAGTAGTCTTGCTTCAAGACCCTTATCTACTTCTCCGACACAACACAACTGGTGTAAATTAGATAAAGGGGTCCAGGGTCTTGAAGCAAGACTAGATGTTCAGTAATAATTTGTAATAAAGGATCATAAACTCTTCAGGGTAGAAACAGTTTCTATGATTGCTTATGTTTCAACATGTCATTAATGATAGTAGTTTTGAATACTTTGTTGATTGTGAAAGTCCATATTCCTATCGATCATAGTAACAATGACAGTGATCTTCCCAGCATTAGGGCAAGTGGGCGCAGGACCAAATTTGATAATAGGCTTGTACTCAATTGCACCCACTTGAAAATGAGAAAAATCATGTAAAATGGGCATATTTTGACTAATTTTGGTCTGAATTTTGAAAATGAAAATTTTGCACCCACTTGAAAAAATTCTTTGGAGAACACTGAATGACACCCCATTTCTTCTGAGACCCATGTTATGTTTCTAATGAAACAGAGAGATGCGTCTCAGAATGATACCTTTCTTATCTATTTTACATCAATCAATTAAATCCTAACCGAGATCATAGTTTGTCAATTTAGATGCAATGTGTATGTCTACATGTACCTAACTGACATTTCCTTTTAATACACAATCTCAATTCCATTCCACCTGTCAGTTATCTTATTTAATAAGCATCTCTGACTGTCTGACTGTAAGGAAATACAAATATTGTAAGTACCACAAAGCTTTTTATTCATTAATACTACAATTATTCTTATAATGCAGTATATTTTACAGTCATTGTAATTATGTTCTTAATTAAATCTGACAATGGATTAAGTGAATATCAAACAATCTGCTTCGTAGCACATCATAACAAAGGCATAGTCTAAATTGTCATAGTTAGTTGGTCAGATACCTTATCTACTGTGTATGTGCTAACAATTAAAGGCATGGTCTAAGTTGCCATAACTAGTTGGTCAGATACCTTATCTACTGTGTACATCCTAACAATTAAAGGCATAGTCTAAGTTGTCATAACTAGTTGGTCAGATACCTTATCTACTGTGTACATCCTAACAATTAAAGGCATAGTCTAAGTTGTCATAACTAGTTGGTCAGATACCCAATCTAGTGTGTACATCCCAACAATTAAAGGCATAGTCTAAATTGTCGTAGCTATTTGGTCAGATACCTTATCTACTGTGTACATCCTAACAATTAAAGGCATAGTATAAGTTGTCGTAGCCAGTTGGTCAGATACCTTGTCTACTCTGTACATCCTAACAATTAAAGGCATAGTCTAAGTTGTCATAACTAGTTGGTCAGATACCCTATCTACTGTGTACATCCTAATAATTAAAGGCATGGTTCAAGTTGTCATAGCTAGTTGGTCAGATACCTTATCTACTGTGTACATCCTAACAATTTAAGGCATAGTCTAAGTTGTCATAGCTAGTTGGTCAGATACCTTATCTACTGTGTACATCCTAACAATTAAAGGCATAGTCTAAGTTGTCACAGCTAGTTGGTCAGATACCTTATCTGCTGTGTATATCCTAATAATTAAAGGCATAGTCTAAGTTGTCGTAGCTAGTTGGTCAGATACCTTATCTACTGTGTACATCCTAACAATTTAAGGCATGCTATAAGTTGTCATAGCCAGTTGGTTCGATACCTTGTCTTCTCTGTACATCCTAACAATTAAAAGCATATTCTAAGTTGTCATAGCTAGTTGGTCAGATACCTTATCTACTGTGTACATCCTAACAATTAAAGGCATGATATAAGTTGTCATAGCTATTTGGTCAGATACCTTATCTACTGTGTATATCCTAACAATTAAAGGCATAGTCTAAGTTGTCATAGCTATTTGGTCAGATACCTTATCTACTGTGTACATCCTAACAATTAAAGGCATGGTCTAAGTTGTCATGACTAGTTGGTCAGATGCCTTGTCTTCTCTGTACATCCTTACAATTAAAGGCATAGTCTAAGTTGTCGTGGCTAGTTGGTTTGATACCTTATCTACTGTGTACATCCTAACAATTTAAGGCATGATATGAGTTGTCATAGCTAGTTGGTTCGATACCTTGTCTACTCT
>CAIIXF020000253.1:0-25000 GCA_903813345.2 Owenia fusiformis | reverse complement strand
AAATATTGCGCAACCTCTACAGCGGATTTTGTTTTTAAGGCCTTCGCTTCCGCCCATTTAGAAAAATAGCAGGTGACAGTACAGGCGTATTTATTTCCTGTTGGGGTTTCTTGGAGGGGGCCAATAAGATCAATTCCTATCTGTAACATTAATTATACAATACATATTTCTACATATATACAAATAAACATTTCAATACATACTTGCATATCCTAGATGTAAAAGAAAACGCTTTTGTTACTTGCACTTGAAATGATGTACTTTCATCAAGAAGAAATTGCAGTCGTTTTAGAATACGAACTAAACGGACTTGAACACATAACAAGCAACATGCTTTGTCGAGTTTGTAGGCTTGCATAAATGAATAAGTACGTTTGATCCTACCTGTCTCCATGCTTCTTGGAAACGCACTTGTATTGGTTGCAGGGGCTGTTTCACATTCTTAATCGACTTATTAGTTCGTTGACAAATGTCACATGATGCTATCATGTCTTTAACGTCGTCAACCATCTTTGGCCACCAGTATCTGCTAGACATTTTCTGGTATACTTTATCACGTCCTAAGTGGCCAGCTGAAATAATTATTTTTCAACAAATGCAAAAAACTTACAATTTACATATAGTTTGGTTTACAAGTGAGGTTTCATTCAACTTTTTTGTGCAAATAGCGTGATAATTTTAATTCTAGAAGATTTACTTAAAATCTCACCAAGTGTTGAGGAATGGAAAGACGAAAACAGTCTTTTACGTTTGTCTTCATCAAGGACCACTTTTCTCCATTTTCTTGGCCGCTGGTCTTCATTGTCAGTGCTAGCACTGTCACTATCTTGTATGCTTTCTGTTGGAGTTGTCTTCCCCAGAGTACTGTTATACAGCGTACCATTTAGAAGATGCAAAATAGAATTTATTTCAATATTTCGAATTTAAGGTAGATGCCCATGTTGATATCTGTGCAATTTTGAAAACAATACCACTCATTTTTGGTTATTCTATATTATACAGGGTTGCCCAAAAAACGTCCACATTTTTGTTTTGTCATTTCCTGTTAACTTCCATAGCACCTTAAGCAATGTAATATTATGCAATAAGCTCAAAACATACAGCAAACTCTAGTTTTCGATGGTTACAACCATTCAATTATGCCCCTTCTGTGCAATATGAAAGAAAAAAATGTATCAAATAAGTTATGGTAATGTGAAAACGCACATGGATATCAAAATTGACGAAATTACACCGAATGTTCACATACACTTTAATAGTTTAGAATGATAGTTTTTACTCACCATATAGTTTTTTGTTGCTGCCCTCCTAATTGTGAGCTTTTCATTTGGTGAAGTTTGCGGAGGATATTTGTCAATGTAGCGAGTCAAGTACCTGTATATCACGTTTGGGTCTGGGCAGAACCCTTGTGTTGGTTTTGCCTTCTCCATGTTCTATGTTCAAACTCAAAACTTATATTGTAACATTCAAGGTCAAGCAATCGATCGTGACGAGCCTGAGATGTCCACTTATATCACAGGCTTTCTCTTGAAAGAAAAGAATTGTGAGAAGAATGTTTTGATAAAGTGTATAAGAAATAAGAAAATTCCGTGAAAAAAATCAGAAAATTTTCAGAATTTTTTTTCACTGTATTTTCTCATTTTTTATACATTTTACAAAGCAAACCTTCTCACAAGGCTTTTCTAGGCACATAAGTGCACTCTTTGTGCAAACTTGAAAGATGTAGACAATGTGGGGAAGGAGTTATTCTTGTTTGAAAAATAACATGTGACTCAATTGAGGAATGCAGAAAATTTCCCATCATGCACCCTGTCCTTAAAATAAGTCCGATCTTCCAAAAATAAAATTAAATGAAAAATATGAAAAATACGTAGCTAGGGGGAGTCGAACAAAGGTTCTACTAATCACTAGATTATATGCAACTATTACTTCTACTCTAACCAAACGCTCTACTTACTGAGCTATTGTGGATGGCTGGTCAATGTGTTTTTGTTGGTATGCTTATGTACAGACTAATTATGTAATCAATATGTATAGAGTTTCATGGACCTAAACTCCTGTCACTGCTGTAGCAGGAATCCAAGTCCTTCAGGAAAATACGTCCGTAGTAATTTTTCATATATATTATACCTTGGAATATATGTCCGACTAGGACAACGTATATTCCTAGGAACGTAGGTCCTACGGACCTACGTTCCTAGAAATACAAGTCCTACGGACTTATTTTCCAAAGGGACTTATACTCCTGTTACACCGGCCTAGCTCAATCAGCTTCTATACGTCCGTTGCAGGCAAACAGCAGAAAGTTCAATATGGATATACATGTACATGTAATGAAAGAAATTCAAATGATAGACCATACATATGATAATGAAACATCAGTGACAATGGATATTTTCAATACTTGAATCGGGACTTGAATTTAAATACCAGTAGCTTCACAATGAATTTAAGCAGTCCTCGAGTGTGCCATTCCAATAAATGAACTAATCTTGTTGAATATATTACACACTTAATATTCTCTGTGACTACATCTGCACAGTTTATATATGTTTTGAGTTGTAAGTGCATAAAACTAGGTTTTGAAACAGGTACATAACATATTGAACAAGATCGCCAACTATGCAAAATCATTGTTCGGTAAGAAATAATAAAAACTAACAAAAATATAGATCGGCATTAAGGAATTAAAAAACGATCTAATCGGTCTGCCGGCAAGCATATATATCGCACTACACGTTTGTGTATGATACAACCCTGAATTTCATTCATGAAACATCAATGAATATAATTTATCCCCGGGCTGATGTCCCTGCATTTGCGATAAACTGCGCCAAGATCCCGTAACTAGAATAAACAAGATCATTTTCTTTATCCCCAGGTCTTCATCATACTCAACTTCAAATTCGAAAAAAATTATATTGATCTAATGATTTGCAAAGAGAGTTATGACTAACATGGGATAAAAAACGTATTTATCGCATATATAACTAAGGGTTATGTACCAGGACGCTTTGGATATGTGGTTTATCCAGAAGGATATTAAACAAATACTGGATGATCAGGAGCTGGATATGGCAGAATACCTATTCGAGAAAAAATATTGGGCGAGGCGGCAGCCGAGCCCAATATTTTTTCGAGTAATTACTCACGTAGCGTAGGACTTTTTTCAATAAGATTAACATGGCTGAAATTCTTCAAATTACAAGACGGCACAGGCTTATTGCACATAAAACTAAAAAATATGAAATATACAAATGTCATTCATGTACATTATGAATATACTTTTCCATATATTATTGCACAATGGTCTCCCAATTTCTTATTTTTGTCGTTCTACTGACGAAATGAAGCAGTGAAATGGACTCTACGTATAAGTTGTACTTTCTCTTATGTGCGAAATCTCTCTATTATAACACGCTCGTATACGCGTCCAGGTTCTCTTTAATACCAATTTATGTCTAATGTCGAGCTTTATTCTGCTCGTGCTAGAGGGAAGTCAAAATCTCACCTTCTTAAATGGTCCAAGCCTCCCTAATGTTCAACGTGTGAATAGGTTTAGATGCTGTTTTGAATGGTCAATGTATAGCATATCGAAATCACCAAGGGCTTGGCATGTGATCAACAGGACGTTTGCTTATTGGTTTATACGGTACATGTGTTCAAAAGTTGTATGTATAAAATACTGATATAAAATGATACATGTGTGAGGGGAAGCTGGATGAAAAAACAACACACTAATTATACGCCCGAACAGTTTTATTCAAAGGTTTTATGTGTTTAACCTAACTTACCATGGTCACT
This sequence comes from Owenia fusiformis, assembly GCA_903813345.2. Taxonomy (NCBI): domain Eukaryota; kingdom Metazoa; phylum Annelida; class Polychaeta; order Sabellida; family Oweniidae; genus Owenia; species Owenia fusiformis. Next base: position 21,196 of record CAIIXF020000253.1, on the reverse strand, counting down.
TGTACATGTATCTTGATGACGGTAAATACTGTAATGAGAGTCATACACACTAAACAAATGCACACGTACTCAGTTATCAAGTACAGAGTGATGTCAATCTCCTTCCGTTTTTATTTGGTGGCTATTTCAGGAAATGCTTCATATGTGCTCCTGCCAACAAAGACAAACTTAAATTCTGCGCTCAAAATTGTTGATCACTGAGACAAAAGGTTGACACAAATCCTCAATCGTTCTTATTTTAGCTTTATTTGCTAATTTAGTTCATTTATGGTAATCGGATTGTTTGCGTACACATTATCCTTAATAAGGCCCCCTCACATATGAACGAATCCACCAAACGCAGCCTGACGCATGTGGTAAATTAGTCATTTCTGGCGAATATTGAGCGAAAATGTTTAAAAATATGTTACATAATAGAAAACATAACGAATAGTAATGTAAGGTAACTATTTGTTGCGAATGTTTTACGAAGTGTGACGAATTACTGCTTCTCTTCGCTAAGATGCGTTGCGTCTTGTAAACAACCTTTGACATCCCCTTCAGCGAGTAATAACGCATACATGCGAAATAAAGCGTCATTATGCGCATTCTTCCGAATCTGAACAATGCCTTACGAAAAGCAGGAGGCGTCAGCGATTCCCGTCAGCGATTAACAACGCATACATGCGAACCAAAGCGCAATTGTGCGCATGCTTCCGAATCTAAACGAACCTTTGCGAAAAGTGTAAGGGTCAATTTACTTGACAACACCACACTATCATATATAAATCTGAAATTGTTAACCTATTCACACAACGTAAGTTAATGAAATATAAAAATGGCAAGACTTAAAAGAAAACCAACCGCCGTAGAACAAAACAAACCCAACAAAGAGGACACACAACCATCTTCCGTAGAGCCAAACAAAGCAGAGGAAGAAGTCACAATAGACAATAGTCCTCCTGGGTGAAGAAGGGCTCAGTATGGATGTCTCTCTTGTTGGTAGCACCCTTTTTTCCACATCCGCACCACGTAGTCAGTCAAGTGCTTAGAGACTTAGTGACGACATGTTCACTGCTCTTGTTTTTATTTTGTAAATTTTGTTGTTTACATCTAAATTTTTTGTTAAAACGATATTTTCTAAAAAAAGTTTATTCTCTTAGTATAATTATTTGTCTTGTTAAAAGACAGATTAAGTAATTGTAATGTTGGTCATGTTTTCGAAAGGAATATTCAAAATCGTTGTTGCTGATTTGGATGTACATTTTTGCAACACCGAAACACCATTTTCCCCAAGGCATACCTCAATTTTATTAAACGTTTTTCATTATCAACTTCAACACAATTTTAATGTTTATCACCACTTACCAAAAGTGTTGATATATTATTATAGCCTCCCAAGTTTAGTATTGTTGGCTGTGGCCATTTTGTGGTCGGTCATCGGTGTTCGGCCAATTCTTACAGCTTTGTAATAACTTGTAATTGGTGTAACTTTGTAATTAGTGTTTAGATTGACTTAAGATAAATTTCTGTCATCAACTCCTGAATAAGTTCAAGCAGATTTTTGGCAATATGTTCTGTTGCCGTGCCAATATACAGGGTGACACAAAAAATGTCACCCACTTATTCTGGAATAACTTTGTCAATAACGACGAAATCTTCGTAATTTTTTATCAAAGGTTGATGTACTTGAATTGCATCAAATACAATTTTCTGAAATTGAGATTTTTTTCTTAGCCATGATTTGTGTCATTTCTGTATTGCTTTCACATATTTTATCATTTAAATGTCATATCTACCCATTTTCCTTCATAATTTGTGCTATATTTGAGGAACTGACTCACTTTTTAAGTAAATTTAAAAAAAGAAAGATTTCTCAATTACATTTTCGAACGGTTTTGTGTCAGAGCATGCCTCCGCGGAAAATGTGATATCTCTTTATTCTTAGTTATTGATGCAATGCAAGCAAACCAATCTTTCTTCCATTGAACACTCTATCTACACATAAAAGAAAGTCATTCTGAAATAAGTGGGCGGCATTTTTTGGTGTCACCCTGTATTTAATATGGCTCTTCTGACATTTCTAACATAGTCTACCTTAATTAAGAGGTCGTAGTCAACACAGATTTGAAATTCATACAGTGATCATCCATTGTGAATGTTACTAACACGTACAATTGGTTACCATGCCAAGCAATTATAGTAATTACTTCAGTTTGAATGAAATATCCCTATGTTTTATGGTTTTGGGTCGTAATATTTGATATTAGAATGGAAGGGGAGGGGTGTTGGACACTGTTTCTTTTGACGCTTGAATTTCATTTGGGATAGTTGGGGTTTGTTTTTAATGACAATATTCGCTTAAAGATTTTGTTTCTCTTGTGTTTTCTGATCATGTTTGGTATTTTCCCTTTGATATTATATCAATACTTTTCTTATTATTAGACTCGTAAAACAAAAATACGTTTAAACTAGTTTTTACAATTTATGTCAGGCAAATTACACTTAATTTCAAGTTGACACAGTGCTTTAGATTATTTCTCAAAGTCCAACCTTTAATTTGGCACGATCCTGTCTTGCCATGGTACACTTCCTGCTGGAGAGTTGACCCAGTGCTTCGGAGTATTTCTCACAATCTTCCCCTTTTTGTTTGCTGTGTTGTGGCCTCTGATATTGGCAGCCCTGACATCTTCCAAGTTGCGATCTCTCCTCCATTCCCCAGGATCCATGTCGCCTCTTCTGTCCTCTTGGTCAATCAGTGCATTTTGCATTGTAGGGTACCTCATTCTCATCAAGTTGTGGAGAATGCAGCATGTCTTGACTATCAGCCTCGCTGTGGATGGCTTATGGTTCATCGTTGAGAGGAGTACCTGAAATGTTATTATGCGTTAAATTGAATTAATTTGAAAATACGGATTAATAGTTAAACTGTTATAGGTCGAATGTGGAACTCTGTTGGTTCCAATTTATGCGCATCTTTCAAATTATTTATCAAACAAAACATACTATTTTCATGTCTCAATTAGCGGAAGTTCGAATGAAGTCTCATTTACTCGAAGTCGAATAAACGTATCTAGATAGTCCCAGGAACTTGGAGTTTAACTGTTTGTTTCGCCGACAAATATTATAAATTACAATGTACCTGGAATCGGTTGGCCAAAATTCCAAAGGCGTTTTCTGAAACCCTCCTTACCACTACAGAGAGGGTATTCTCAGCAACCCGCCAGGAGTACTGCATGTCAGAGTACTTGGCACCAGAAACCAGGTGGCGAATAGTGGCAGCTAGTTTGAGGCCTGGACCTAAAGGCTCTCTGTATCAGCTATGTTGTTTCCATAGCCGAGGACGGACCCTCTCAAAGATTTCGTCATACATTTCTGTTGGCATACAGAGGAACTTTTTGAATGTTCTGGGGTCCTCTCTTCTCAGCTCCACCATGAGCTGATCATATATGCCGAATTGGCGCCGTCTCTCTGGATTCAACCATTATCTCCTCCAGATGCCACGTCCTCTGGCTCCCCTTCTCCGCCTAAAACGGCCTCTGATGAACTCATGAATGTTAAGTTGCTGCGTTAAAACTTCTTGCTGGGCCATAGCAGCCACATACTGCAGCCTCAGTCGATCTGTGTCTTCCATGACAAAAGAATTATTTGATTTAATTTGGTATTCTCTCAATTATTCAGCTTAACGTAGATCCAATTCGTAAGTATTCGTTCCACTGCGTACAAGGTTGCAAACTGCTGCAATGGTTCGTAATGGTTCGTAGTGGGATCGTCGTCAGTCGCTTGATATGCAAATTATGGGGAAACGACCTTATCCCCAGCGACCTGTAACGTCACTTGACAAAGCCAATGCAAAGGTTAACTGATCGTTAACGCATTGAAACGAATTTCAACGAATGACACACGAAACTTTTATTCGCTGCAATTTTTTGAACATGTTCAAAATTTTCCGACGAATAAGACTAATTTCAACCGAGGTAAACGCTGACAAACGCATCTATACGAACACTGCGACGTACTGTCACGAACTCGTACTAATGAGAACGAATTTGACTAATTTCCTATTCGCCACTATACGCAAGTTGACGTAAAGGGGTTTTCGTTCATATGTGAGGGGGGCTTAAACATGTTAAAGCTAAAGCTACGTTCACACCAACGGCGAATGCCACGCTTTAAATCGGCGAGCAAAGCGGCACCAAAGCATGGCGCTTTAAAGCGGCTTGTAAAGCGGCACCAAAGCGTAACAAAGCTTGATTAAAGCGTCGGGGTCGTAATAGGTCGTAGAAAAGCTCGGAGTAAAGTGGGATATTCGGCAAAAGCGCCAAACAATTTTAAACTGTTTAAAAATTTTTGGCGCTCTGTTGCGAATTGATTAAAGCGCCGAGAGCGTATCAAAGCTGAACAAACCGTAACAAAGTTCAGCAAAGCTTGACCCAAAGCGAAGGAAAGCTTAACAGAGCTTGGTTCAAAGCCGGGACCCTAGTCTCTTCACGGTCTGTTACCACTTGACAAGTTTCGTTAAGATGTCTCAAGCTTTGCTACGATCTGGCATGAAGATCTGACACGAGGTCAGACGCTTTCATCAATATCTGGCACTCTTTTTTACGCTTTCATAAAGGACTCCCAATCTTTCCAACGAATCGAGACGCTTTAATGAAGGATTGAAACGTTTTGTGAGGCTTTGTTACGCTTGACAAGCTTCCTCGCGCTCTCTAACGCTCTTTAACGCCGTGCGACTAGTCAATCTGGTCAATCTGGAATTTCTGGATCTTGTTGTTCTGCCATCGTGTTCTCGAGTCAAAGATGCAATGGTTTTATGAATATACTGCATCTTTATATGGTCATTGGATCAAAAGCGACAAGAAATAGGCGATCTCGACATTTCTTATGTACAAGAAAAATGTATTCAAACATGAAACAAATGGACATAATGAGCCCATAAAAACAATAAACACCAATGGGAACGATTCTTGTGGATTGTTAAACAAAGCTGACATCGCCAAGTTAGAAAATGCAATCAATGGAAATGACATTGTTGGAAGTGTCAAAGGAACTGACATCATAAGGTCTGAAATCAAATCAATTGATACTACAGCAGGAACTGACAAAATAAATCACTCGAATGGAAACAGTTTACATATGAATAACATCAATGGAAATCATATTGAAAAAAACGGGAATGGAATAATCGATCACTATGGAAACAGAAATGACGGGAATGGACGAATCTTTCATGAGAATTACGACAACAAACACAAAGGACATATTAGGGCTAATGGTACGCACAGTGTTTTCCATTCATAGGACTTTCTTCATCACTGTTTTATTAAAGAGGTTCTTGTATGAGTAACTGTTTAATAGAGTTCATCCTTGATGACCTTTGTCAACTCTTCTTTATCCATTCTAAGACGAAAAAATGAAACATTATCAAAAATTATCACGAAAACACGATCAAGCACACGTAGGAATATGTGAAAGATATTCTTAAATAACTCTGTATTAGGTAATATTTTCACATTTCTATCACAAAACTCCGTTTAAGTTTGTGTGTTTGACACTATAGAAATCCTTTTTATGTCCCCACCACATAGTGTGGGGCCATATTGTCGTCCTAGGCGCGTCCGTCTGTCTGTCTGTCCGTCTGGTTGTCTGTCTGTCCGTCCGTACGTCCGGCAGTTTTATCCAAAACCGCAACAGGTATCACCTTCAAATTTTCAGGAATAACTTGTGAGTGCATACAGATGTGGATGAAAAAAAACTAACTCGATAGCTACTTCCTGTCGGCCATTTTGAGGTCAAATGCTAAAATCCTTGTCTGCAAACTTTAAGAAAAACGGCTTCACAGTTGCTTTTAAAACTTTAACATCTTGTTCAGCTCACTTCATTCTACATCTGATCAGGTTTTGGACCTGTTAGCTCAGTCATGTCAGCCATTTTGAATGTCTGAAGAAAAGTTAGCGCGCGATAATACTTTGTATCATATTGAATGGTGTTTTTGAGTTTTCATACTTTAACTATTTAGTAGCTTTATAAATAATTTCAGGTGTACTTTGTTGAAAAAGCCTATGTTATTGTTAACAGTAGTTATATGTGATAATTTTGTAAAAGTAAATCAGCAAAAACTCATAATCACTTTTTTATTGTCAGCCATTTTGGTTTTTTCCGTCCTAAAATCTTGTCTGTAAAGTCTTGTCTACACGTTTTCAGGTGAACCGTTTGGTAGATCAATTTCAAATTTTCAGGGATGATTCTTAATATGAACATCTAGATCTGATTAGTTTTTTGGCGTTCTGGGTAAATGTCAAGGCAGCCATTTTGGATTTTCCGTCCTAAAATATTGTCTGTAAAGTCTTGTCTACGCATTTCCAGGTGAACCGTTAGGTAGATCAATTTCAAATTTTCAGGGATGATTCTTAGTATGAAAATCTAGATCTGATTAGTTTTTTTGGCGTTCTGGGTAAATGTCAAGGCAGCCATTTTGGATTTTCCGTCCTAAAATCTTGTCTGTAAAGTCTTGTCTACACATTTCCAGGTGAACCGTTTGTTAGATCAATTTCAAATTTTCAGGGATGATTCTTAGTATGAAAACCTAGATCTGATTAGTTTTTTGGCATTCTGGGTAAATGTCAAGGCAGCCATTTTGGATTTTCTGTCCTAAAATCTTGTCTGTAAAGTCTTGTCTACGCGTTTTCAGGTGAACCATTTGGTAGATCAATTTCAACTTTTCAGGGATGATTCTTAGTATGAAAATCTAGAACTGATTAGTTTTTTGACATTCTGGGTAAATGTCAAGGCAGCCATTTTGGATTTTCCATCCTAAAATCTTGTCTGTAAAGTTTTGTTTAACTGTTTGACGGATCAATTTCAAATTTTCAGGGGTGGTTCTTAGTATGAAAATCTAGACCTAGCTAATTTTTGGGGATTCTGGGTAAATTTTAAGGTTGCCATTTTGGATTTTCCGTCCTCAAATTGTGTCAGTAAAGTCTTGTCTACTCATTTTCAGGATAACCATTTGATGGGATCACCCATTGGTGGGGACATTTTGTACACATTTGTGTTCTTGTTTTTCATTTGTATGAAGTCCTAACATATTTTGTAGAAAAGACACGGGTACACATAGCAACAAAGTTAGTGGCTCTTGTAAAATATAATGGTATTAAAGTACATTCCACACTGTTCTATAGAAATATGGATAATCATACCAACACATATACATAAAAATACACACATATATTATTTGGCTTTCAAATATACATGTATAAACAAGATTCAAATCCTTGAGTCAAAGTTTAGATGCAATTTGAAAGCTGTGTAAAAACATCTTTAATAACCTATGTATTAAGAACGTCAATATTCATATTATGAGCTAAAGTAAAAAGGGTTGGAGGAATGACATCGTACCATTAGGTAATAGGATATAATGCTGCGATTTACTTATAAGGAAAAAATGGATGATCATTGAAGTGCATTCAATTGCACTCCGAATATGGTAAAATTATAAACAGAAACAGGGCGCGTTTCTATAGGGGATTTGAGGTTTCAAAACATTTGGACTGGAAAGTATTGTAGTGTTTCTCAGAAAAGCGTTACGAAAAGGCCTGTCCAAGGAATTGTTAGGGTGTTAAATGAAATTACTTAATACGTACGTATGGAGGGGCTAATCAAGAGGTTTTCAAATGAGATCACTGGAATTGTGTCCACTGGAATGGTGGTCACTGCAGAAATGTTCACGGGATTGTTTACCAATAGAACGACGAGTTTTTAACTTGTAGGAGATGTCCCTTATGGAAGACACATGTATAAACCTGATATTACATGTTGCATTCATAAACTGTAAATAGTTCTGGCAATTTAGTTGGTTATTAAGGTTCAGCTGGAAAGTAACATTTTGGTAAAAAATGCTATACCTGCACATGTTATTTTCTGGTACAAAATTGAGTATGAAGGCATGTGTGTTTTTCCTTGCTTTTTTCAGGAAAGTGTCATTACACTGTCTACTTTTAGTAAACCTGGAAACGGGTCAATGGTAGCTCCTGTGTTGTCTGGAAACTTTGAAGGAAAATTTGGAAAAATATAAAGTGTGGAATATCAGAATTTCCTGGAGTTCCCATTGAACTCCTACCAGATATTCCAAGAGAAGACAATGAAATGATACTTTCCTGAAAAAGTAATATAGAAAAAAATATATGAAAAATAATAGATCCATGGGAACAATATTCTTTGTTTTTTTTAAATTGATGGGTTTACTGTGAATTCAATAAATTACAATTTGCAAGGGGTAAGTATACTGTATGAGCTGGCTAGTGGCTTTGTATTTTATGTTAGGCCAGGGTAATTAAATTAGTAGTTTCTCTTTCTTCTATTTTTCAAAATTGATACGGGAATGACGGTTTTTATATTACCTTTTTTTGTCTATCTAAAATGCTGATGAGGGACGGGATGATTTTTTTCTTTTAAATAACTGTAAAAACAAATAACTAATTTTGAAGGAAATAAACTGGGTTATGTTGAATTTATATGTCGAATTTAGCCTACTTTACTGGTATATTTGATCATATATCAGTACCACGATATTGTCAATTATCCTGATCCATAAAAAGTAAAAAAAAGTGTTTCACACGCCATGGATGCGCGCGAGGTACGGTGTTTTTTTTTCTCAGAAATGGCAGAAAAAAGGTGGAGGGGGGATTGGGCCACACGCGGGCAAGAATGAGAAACAACTAATTTAATTACCCTAACCTTAGTTCATCCAGTAGTTCGTTTTTACTGCAAAGTAGTGTTTTTATATGCAGCTTAATAGCATAAAATATGTTGAATGAAGCATATGGTGTGGATAAGTCGTGTGACACACAAACTGACCAAATACATGAGGGTATTAGCTACTTTTCACATAAACCAAAGGAGGACAGTGCTTTTATTTCAACTGGGAGCTTACCTCCACACGACTGATCATGTGACCATGGTGGTGGTCCCCTTTAAGTTTGATTAAGCTTTCTTAAGTGAAATGCATGATTTTATTTGTTTACATTAGCGCTTAATTGAAAAATAAAATAGGATTAACTCCAAGCAAATTAAGGCACATCAAAGAATATATAGCCTCGCGTATAAGAGGCGTATAGTTTGTTTTTAGATTACGTAATACATACTATACTCATCTTTTTTATGTACTTATATCCTACTATTCCTGGCTCTTAAGAATAATCGGAGAATAGTTCAAACGATATTTAGTATCGTAGAGTATATACCACCAATACTAAATGTTCCGCTTCTGAGGCAAGAATAGTTTGTTTCCCATACCGAATACAATATAGTGAGGACATACTGAACTATATTCACAAATAGTTTGCCACTTATACGCTACTATATTTGGCTTTTTGCACAGTGTAAGCAAATTGACACATAACTTCATACTTTATTTTGTACCAGAAAATAATATGTTCAGGTATAGCAATTTTTTACCAAAATGTTATTTTCCAGCTGTACCTTAAGCCCGAAAAACGCTTAAATGAACAATGTACACGTTTGTGTTTATACTTTATATCTAGTTGGTTATTTATGTGTATTTACCTGATATATGAAATATCATAGATGAGTTAGGCCAAACATCATCCATTATTTGATAATTCAGACGCATATAGATGACAATCCACTGATTGTCTTCAGTGGATCGTTCCTCAAATCTGGCCAATTGACCGTTTACTATATAAATGTATAAATAGATGGCAGCATCGGCAAACAACTAATACAAGAACACAAACTGAGGCAAACTTGTATTAACACAGAAAATATATTTAAAGTGTTCTTCTGCTGTGTACGTCTCTGCTTTGAAAAATAAAGAATGTGATCCACTCACATTCCCAAGCTCCGCCCACTAATTATAATAATGAATGTGATAATAGACAAGACGCTATGTTCTTAAAAAACACTTATTTGGAATAAGTGAATATTTATTGATTCAGTCGCTCAAATTGCTGTTAGGTACTTGCTCGTTGCAATTTGAGCGACTGAATCATAAATAGAAATTACTATATTACTTACATTGAATAAGAATAATGCTGATTTTTTTTATTAATGATTGTATACCCAGGCCTCAGAACACAAATGTGTACAATATGTCCCCACCAATGGGTGATCCCGTCAAATGGTTATCCTGAAAATGAGTAGACAAGACTTTACCGTTACAATTTTGGGACGGAAAATGCAAATGGCCACCTTAAAATTTACCCCAAATGCCCAAAAATTAGTCAGCTCTAGATTTTCACACGAAGAACCATCCCCTCAAACAGTAAACCAGAAAACTCGTAAACAAGACTTTACAGACAAGATTTTAGGACGGAAAAATCCAAAATGGCTGCCTTGACATTTGCCCAGAATGGCTAAAAAAGTAATCGGTTCTAGATTTTCATACTCAGAATCATCCCTGAAAATTTGAAATTGATCTACCTAACGGTTCACCTAAAAACGCGTAGACAGAACTTTACAGACAATATTTTAGGGCGGAAAATCCAAAATGGCTGCCCTGACATTTATCCAGGATGCCAAAAGACTAATCAGTTCTAGATTTTAATACAAGGAATCATCCCTGAAAATTTGAAATTGATCTACCAAACGGTTCACCTGAAGACACATAGACAAGACTTTACAGGCAAGATTTTAGGACGGAAAATCCAAAATGGCTGCCTTGACATTCACCCAGAATGCCAAAAAACTAATCCGATCTAGATTTTCATAATAAAAATCATCCCTAGAAATTTGAAATTGATCTACCAAATGGTTCACTTGAAAACGCGTAGACAAGACTTTACAGGCAAGATTTTAAGACGGAAAATCCAAAATGGCTGCCTTGACATTTATCGAGAATGCCAAAAAACTAATCAGATCTAGATTTTTATACTAAGAATCATCCCTGAAAATTTGAAATTGATCTACCAAACAGTTCACCTGAAAACCCGTAGACAAGACTTTACAGACAAGATTTTAGGATGGAAAAATCCAAAATGGCCGACAATAAAAAAGTGATTATTAGTTTTTGCTGATTTCTTTTTTACAAAACTATCACATATAACTACTGTTAACAATAACATATTAGGCTTTTACAGCAAAGTACACATGAACTTATTTATAAAGTTACTAAATAGTTTAAGTATGAAAACTAAAAACACCGTTCAATATGAAACAAAGTATTATCGCGCGCTAACTTTTATTAAGACATTCAAAATGGCTGACATGACTGAGCTAACAGGTCCAAAACCTAATCAGATGTAGAATGAAGTAAGTTGAATAAGATGTTAAAGTTTTAAAAGCAACCGTGAAGTCGTTTTTCTTAAAGTTTGCAGACAAGGATTTTAGCATTTGACTTCAAAATGGCCGACAGGAGGTAGGTATCGGTCTAAAAATCTTCTGTCCACATCTGTATGCAGTCATAAGTTACCCCTGAAAATTTGAAGGTGATATCTGTAGTGGTTTTGGAGAAAATTACCGGACGGACGGATGGACGGACGGACAGACAGACAGACAGACAACCAGATCGACGGACGGGCCTTACATTCTGTAAAAAACATGGTATTTTATGTAATGTTGACTGATTGACAACAATTTAATGCGAAAATTGTTTAGAAATATTTCATGTAACTGTTTTTGTCAATTTTTTTTGTTTTTTTAGTGCAACTGTTTTTGCTCCTTTCTACCAATTCTTGAGAATGATATAAAATGTCTTCCCAAACCTTGTTTGAACAAAATAGCATAAATAACATGTTTTTAGACCTCTCAATATTGAGTTATACAAAGAAATTTTTGGTTCATTTTAAGTATTCAAAAACTTAAAACAAAAATCCCCCCAAAATAGATAAAAAATAATAGATAAACCTTTTATTTCATTAACAAGATACTTTTTTAAAATCAACCAAAATTTCCTTTGTACAATTAAAATATTGAGAGACCTAAACATGTTGTGTTTATGTCGTTTTGTTCCAATGAGGTTCGGAAAGATGTTTCATTTCACTCTGGAAACATGATACCAAGAATAAAACAAGTATTTGATGTGTTTTCTAAAACAATATAGATGAAAGTATGTATATATATATTTCAAATTATATTGTTACCATTCAAAAGATGACCATTAAATTGAAGATGTGTTTAATTTTTAGATTTTTTATGACTGATTATGATTATATTATAATCATACATACAATTTTTCTAGTAATTGTCGTTAATGCGTTGATATAATTATCACTGGTGATCCGCTCGATTACGCTGGTTACCGAAACGGTTCGTTTCGGTAACAAAATGTCTGAACGTCGAAGGTATGATTTTCTCTTTTTTCCTTATTTCACGCGTCGTAGGCAGAATCCCCACGACATTTTTTCTCAGAATCGTATATCAGTATCATATTTTTAAGAAAATGTACATGTTTCCGAAAAAAATGCTCAGAAGTTACATAAGCACTAAGGATTAAAAGTGCAGATCTTAACTGTTTTTCGAAATACCGTTTATGTAACTTAAGTGGGGAGTTAAATCGACGATTCCGTTGTCTTCAGAACTATTTGTTCGCAAATGTGTACATTTTCTTAAACATATGATACTGATACACGTTTGTGATAAAAATGTCGTGGGAATTCTGCCTACAACGTGTGGAATAAGGAAAAAAGAAAAGTTGTACCTTCGACGTTCCGACATTTTGTAACCGAAACGCTTCCAGCGTAATCAAGTGGATCACCAGTGATTATGTACAGACAGCAATCGCAGATTCACATGTAACTAACTACATATACGTAAGTTTACAATATTGTTTAAGTTCTAATTTTTTAAAGTAGCTGTTTGAGCTATATGCCATCATATAAATTCAGTGTTATCACAAAACAAATCAGGGTAACACATTGTCTCTGCTGTCAGACTTTCGCGCCTCTTGTAGAATGAGTCCTATCTATGTTAAGCGAACTACATTCGATGCCGATGGTCCTTTAGTACCATTATCCACTTCGAAGGATACCCTTTGTCCCTCGGAAAGCGTCAGGAAGCCTGGTCCTTGAATCGCAGTCTGAAAAAGAATCTAAATCAATTTAGAACAATCTGATAAATAAAGAATGCATGAACAATTTACGTCGGATCCCGCGTTGGATAACCTAGTTGGTAAAAAGATATTTAGAAAAATCAAGAAATAAATTTAAACTAATATTTGATTCTTTTCAGGTGAATACATGTGCATCTTTCACAAGGTTACCATCATCAATTTTACTAACTCATTCGTTTTAACATTAATGTAGATACTGTGCATTTACACGACATTTTTACGACAGTCATTATTATAATTTTGACAACTTTGATCGAAATAAATTACCAACGAGCCGAAAAACGCTCAAAGGATTGGTATCGATATGGAGAACTGAATTCAACAATGTTTTTCTCTTAAACCAATCATTGAAAACATTCTGTAAAAAACACGGTATTTTATGTAATGTTGACTGATTGACAACAATTTAATGCAGAAATTATTTAGAAATATTTCATATAATGTTTTTGTTAACATTTTTTGTTTTTTAGTGCAATTGTTTTTGCTCCTTTCTTCCAATTCTTGAGAATGAAATGAAATGTCTTTCCGAACCTTGTTGAAACAAAATAGGATATACAACATGTTTTAGACCTCTCAATATTATAGTAATACAAAGGAATTTTTGGTTGATTTTAAAAAATAGATAAAAATCAAGATAAACCTTATATTTCATTAACAAGATACTTTTTTAAAATCAACCAAAATTTTCTTTTACAGTTACAATATTGAGAGACCTAAACATGTTGTGTTTATGTCGTTTTGTTTCAATGAGGTTCGGAAAGATGTTTCATTTCACTCTTGAAACATGATACCAAGAAGTGTTTGATGTGTTTTCTAAAACAATACAGATGAAAGTATATATATATTTTTTTCAAATTATACTGTTACCATTCAAAAGACGACCATTAAATTGACGATGTGTTAAATTTTTAGATTTTTTATGACTGGTTTAAGAGAAACGTGTTCAAAAGGTTCTCCATATCGATATCACTCCTTTATCTAATTTGATGAACATTTCTAGTGAATATAGTCTAGTCTATCATATCATCACTTGCTTTGAAATCCTGTTGAAGTCTCGTTTTGACGAGAGTTTAGAAGATGTGCATTTGGAACCATTTAAGATCAACATTTGATTCTATTTGACGGAATATTTTAATTCTGTGTGTAAATATTCTATATAGCAATAACCTTATTCAATTTTCCTGTTAAATTCTCATTGACACAATGTTCAAACATCTTTTAAAGTTATTTACTCTTTTAAGGTTCACAAAATGATAATTAAATCACAATCCACATGTAAACAAGACATTATAGTATGGTAGTAAATATATTTTACATAAATCGAAATTGAATTGGTTGATAATAAGCAAGATTAATATTATGAATAGTAGTCTGGGCCTACCAACACACGTGCCACCATCTATTAATCAATTTCTCTATATAGCAAATAAACCATTGGGCCATACTTTAAAGAACTCTTCAATAGAGAACTTACATATTGCACAAAAACATCAGCGCTTTTGTCGTCAGGTGCAATGAACCCATAACCCTTGGCTTCGTTAAACCACTTGACAGTTCCCGTCATCGATGCTCTTGTGTGCAGAGATTCCTGCTCACGGTCAAGAAGCATCCTAGAAAATAAAACACTTGTATATAATATGCCCTTCATAAGTTTGTGCAACTAGAGGCTTTCGTTCAATAGTCAATCGATCAAAGACTATCAATGTTTTATTCTTAATGTTATCCCTTCTTCATTAGTCTAGCTACTCTGTCACCCCCTCCTCTACTTGACTGAACTTCACAAAATGGCTTGACGCTAGACTACTTCATCATTACAAAAGTTGGGATTTATGACTTTGGTGATGTTTTTATGTCGCTAAAGATAGTCAGACTTTGACACGTGATCGATCCGAAAGAAAACTACCAACTGCCAAACTTATGGGATGTAGTATGAGGGGCGGATCGGAAAAAATATTAGACGCCTAAAACCAAAAAGGTGGCCCAAATGAAAATGTTATCTTGCATTTAACAGTTCAAGCATAGAAAAGCATTAACACAATTTAGATGTGGAGGTCATAACCTGCAAGTTGAGGTAGGACGATGGGAAAATATTCCAAGAGAACTACGTCTTTGTAAATACTGTTTAACAAATGGTAAAAACATTGTAGAAGATGAATTCTACTTTATCATAAAATGCCCATTGTATGAGTTTTTTAGGAATAACTACCTATCAACCCTTGTACATTATAATGTAAATGAATTTTATAAATTGTTGTCATCAAATAATGAAGAAGTAATTTGTAGTTTTGCATGTTTTATTTATCATAGTTTCAAATTAATATCATTATTTCTATCAGATCTTGAATAATCATAAAACTAAGTAATTTTCATGATGCCATCTATAATATGTATATTGTATACAATTAAAGTAAAATGTATATGGGCCTAAGGCCTTATATATATGAAATAAATATTATACTATACTATCTACTAAGATTAAAAAAGTTCATTTAATAATATCCTAAAAACAGTACTTCTCTTCATCAGTCGCTCGCTTCATATGAATTGAAGCATGTAATTTTTACTTTCAAATTATTTAAAATCATCATAAAAATACAATGTATTAATGGTTATATTTTTAATTTAATTGCAATGATAAAATTTGAATTCAATCAATCATCATTCTTCCACCTTTACAAAAGCGCCATCTGTAGAGCCAGGCCCGTCAGACTCTTTTCTTCAAGCGGGTACGTTTTTACGGCCAATTTCTACCGCGTAGATCAACGGCAGGTAGAGATCAGATGTGGGGGGCTGCCTTCTCAGCCATTGCTAGTTGACTTGATTAATTC
This sequence comes from Owenia fusiformis, assembly GCA_903813345.2. NCBI lineage: Eukaryota > Metazoa > Annelida > Polychaeta > Sabellida > Oweniidae > Owenia > Owenia fusiformis. The sequence continues at coordinate 5,320 of CAIIXF020000253.1, read as the reverse complement.
AAAGACGTACCTGGTAAGTAAGCTCAACAGGACGTCCTCTGTTGCCTCGTTGGGCTGAGCTTCACCATGTCTTGCACATGATACTATCACCACAGCAGCTACCAAACTAATCACGAATGAGTGCTTCATCTAGAATTATAAATTTTATGGATATTTTGCATGGGATTTCTTAATAGGGAGTATAGAATACCCTTTGCATTCGTTTGACTTCACTTCTTAAAAGAGAGCTTGTAGTTTAACTAGACTCTGCGCGCAGGGTACAGATAGATTCATGGTCCTCTGTGGATTAGTTCTCCTATTTGTACCGTTTACTTGATTGCGTTAAGCATACGGAAAATGGAGAGTTTAAGCAAGCGATATTTTTCACAACGTAACCGTGAACGCAAAGCCAATGAATCAATATAGTAATGTATATAGCGCGCATACAAAACAAGCTCTACTTATTAGTCTAATTCGTTCCGATCAGCTTCAGATCTGTGTTAAGAATGGGAGATTTGCAATTTCGTGTTGGTGTCAACGGGAATCATATTACTCATGTCTATTGAATACTATGCTGGCAGTTTTGATTTCGATGCACAGTATAATGCTTTCTGAAGGAAATGATGTACATCATACATGTTTTAACTACATTCGTAAGTACGAAATGAGTTTGTTTAAAATATGTATCATAGAAAACCAGATAAACAAGGGCCAATCAAAAAGTTTCTTACCGTTGGCTCTAGATTTTATTTAGTAAGAGAAGTTGGATGCTCAAACTTTTACATGAGACAGGGTAATACGTTTACTTAAACAGTACAAGTTTCATATAAATTGGTCCATTGGTAATGGCCTAGAGTCAATACACATTTTCAATGATTAAGTTAGGTGGGGCAGCGTTTTTTATAAAAAAAAATGTACAAAGCAGAAGTTTTGGAAATTTCTAACACAGCAGTGTCATCTGTCAACAGACTGTTGTAGTGATCATGTTTAAGTAGTTCTTATGCTAATATTTATTCTCCTTCAAAATATTCAACCCCAGATGCAAAGCACTTCCTATATCTGTCAACCCAATCCAAAAGCACAACAGAGGTTGTCAACGATGTCGGCCATTGTATAACTATCAATGGCATATTACACGATGATATGTAGTCTAACACCCCAGTCACATTTGTCGCACGGCGGCCGCAAGTCGACCGCAGATCAATTAAATCACTGAATTTCTGCGGCGAGCGTAGAAAAACTACGCTCGCCTTGCGGCCTCCGTGCGGCGTGTGCAGATTTTTACAGGCCCCAGGGAAGGCGTAGAAATTATAACTCGGAGTTATAATATTTGTTCATTTCTGAGGTCCCCGTAGAAATCAACTGGCTCAACAAGATTGAATCATTATTTGTCAATGTTTCACGATCACTTTTCATTTGATATTACATCCTAGCACTATGAATAACATTTATGAATGTAAATAAAATGAAAAAAAGTATTATTTATCAACAGAAATTTAAAATTCACCTTGCGGCTGCCGTGGGAAATGTGACTGCAAAAGTATGAGAGCGCAGAAATTCTGCGGCGAGCGTAGAAAAGCAACTGGCCGCAGAAATGATAGACCGCACGGCGGCCGCAGGAAATGTGACTGGGGTGTTACACCCCAGTCACATTTGTCGCACGGCGGCCGCAAGTCGACCGCAGATCAATTAAATCGGTGAATTTCTGCGGCGAGCGTAGAAAAGCTACGCTCGCCTTGCGGCCTCCGTGCGGCGTATGCAGATTTTTACAGGCCGCAGGGAAGGCGTAGAAATTATAACTCGGAGTTATAATTTCTGAGGTCCCCGTAGAAATCAACTGGCTCAACTAGATTAAATCATTATTTGTCAATGTTTCACGATCACTTTTCATTTGATATTACATCTTAGCACTTTGAATAACATTTATAAATTGTCCTGATGTAAATAAAATGAAAAAAACTATTATTTATCAATAGAAATTTAAAATTCACCGTGCGGCTGCCGTGGGAAATGTGACTGCAAAATTATGAGAGCGCAGAAATTCTGCGGCGAGCGTAGAAAAGCTACTGGCCGCAGAAATGATAGACCGCAAGGTCGCCGTAGGAAATGTGACTGGGGTGTTAGTAACACCCCAGTCACATTTATCGTACGGAGGCCGTGCGTCGACCGCAGATCAATTAAATCAGTGTATTTCTGCGGTGAGCGTAGGAAAACTACGCTCGCCTTGCGGCCTCTATACGGCGTATCCAGTTTTTTACAGGCCGCAGCGTCGCCGTAGAAATTATAACTCGGAGTTATAATATTTGTTCATTTCTGAGGTCCCCGTAGAAATCAACTGGCTCAACAAGATTGAATCATTATTTGTCAATGTTTCACGATCACTTTTCATTTGATATTACATACTAGCACTATGAATAACATTTATAAATTGTCCCGATGTAAATAAAATGAAAAAAGTATTATTTATCAACAGAAATTTAAAATTCACCGTGCGGCTGCCGTGGGAAATGTGATAGACCGCAAAGTCGCCGTAGGAAATGTGACTGGGGTGTTAGTCACATTTCCTACGGCGACCTTGCGGTCTATCATTTCTGCGGCCAGTAACATTTCTACGCTCGCCGTGGAATTTCTGCGCTTTCATACTTTTGCAGTCACAAAAGTATGGATACGCCGTACGGAGGCCGCAAGGCGAGCGTAGTTTTGCTACGCTCGCCGCAGAAATACACTGATTTAATTGATCTGCGGTCGACGCACGGCCTCCGTACGACAAATGTGACTGGGGTGTTACAGACTAATGCCCGGGTCACATTTGCTACGATTCATCGGCCGGCGCCCGTTCAAAATTGAATACATTTCTGAACACAATACTCTATAGCTATCGGCCGGGCGCTGTAGTGAAAATTGGAGCAAATGTGACCAAGGCATAAGTAAACACTGTAACTGAACGATAATTTACTCGTATGTGAGAAAACTACATGCATGTCTATATGTGCTAGAGAGAAGTCAAAATCTCACCTTCTTAAATGGTCCAAGTCTCCCTAATGTTTAACGTGTGAATAGGTAAGATGCTTTTTTAAACGGTCAATGTATAGCATATCGAAATCACCAAAAGGACTTGGCATGTGATCAACGGGATGTTTGCCTATTGGTGTATACGGTACATGTGTGTCATATCTGTGGCGAAGGTGGAATGAAAAAAATAAAATACTTTATACGTGCGAATGATTTTATTCAAAGGTTTTATGTGTTTAACCAAACTTGCCATGGTCACTTGTACATGTACCTTTGATTACGGTAAATACTGTAATGTGAGCCATACATATGTACACACCAAACAAATGCACACGCACTCATTTGCATTTGCGGCCGCCGTGCGACAAATATGACTGGGGTGTTAGTTGCTAATTTTAGCTCATTTATGGTAACCGGATTGTTGGCATACACATTATCCTTAAAGCTAAGTTCACACCAACGGCGCTTTGGTGGCGCGCGTGCAAAGCCGCTTTAAAGCGCTATCGAAGAGCTGTTGGTGTGAACCTGGCTTAAGGTACGTTCACACCAACGGCGAATGCCACGCTTTAAATCGGCGAGCAAAGCGCCGTCATTTTTGTCATTTTTCTTCATACCAACGGCGCTTTGATGGCGCTTTAAAGCGGCTTGTAAAGCGGCACCAAAGCGTAACAAATTTTGATTAAAGCGTCGGGGTCGTAATAGGTCGTAGAAAAGCTCAGAGTAAAACGGGATATTCGGCAAGAGCGCCAAAAAATTTTAAACTCTTTAAAAATTTTGGGCGCTCTGTTACGAATCGATTAAGCGCCGAGAGCGTATCAAAGCTTAACAAACCGTAACAAAGCTCAGAAAAACTTGATCCAAAGCGTAGGAAAGCTTAACATAGCTCTAAAAGGTTCCTCACGCTTTGATCCCGCTTTGATCAGGCTTTGTTACGCTTGAAATCACGCTTGAAATCACGCTTTGAAAAGCTTTGATAAGCATTATTACGCTTTGATGCGATTATGACGCTTTAAATCAGGCTCTGATACGATTGCAAAACTCTGTTGTGCATTGTTACGCTCTGTTAAGCTCTGTCACGCATTGGAAAATGTCGAGATCGCCGATTCCATGCCGCTTTTGATCCAATGACTATATAAAGATGCAGTAGATCCATAAAACCATAGCATCTTTGACTCGAGAACACGATGGCAGAACAACGAGATCCAGAAATTCCAGATGGACCAGAGCATGACCTATCTGAAGAAGACATGACGTTTGTCGCACGGCGTGATATAGCGTGTGAAAACTTTCAAGCGTAACAAAGCCTAGCAAAGCGTTTCAATCCTTGATTAAAGCGTCTCAATTCGTTGGAAAGCTTGAGAGTCCCTCAGGAAAGTGTAACAAAGAGTGTCAGATATTGATGAAAGCGTCTGACCTCGTGTCAGATCTTCATGCCAGATCGTAGCAAATCTTGAGACATCTTAACGAAGCGTGTCAAGTGGTAACAGACCGTGAATAGACTGGGGTCCCCGCTTTGAACCAAGCTGTGTTAAGCTTTCCTACGCTTTGAGTCAAGCTTTGTTGAGCTTTGTTACGGTATGTTAAGCTTTGATACGCTCTCGGCGCTTCAATCAATTCGTAACAGAGCGCCCAAAATTTTTAAACAGTTTAACATTTTTTGGCGCTCTTGCCGAATATCCCGCTTTACTCCGAACTTTTCTACGACCTATTACGATCCCGACGCTTTAATCGAGCTTTGTTACGCTTTGGTGCCGCTTTACAATCCGCTTTAAAGCGCCATCAAAGCGCCGTTGGTGCGAACGCTTAAACAGTTTAAACTTTTTAGCGCTCTTGCCGAATATCCCGCTTTACTCCCGAGCTTTTCTACGACCTATTACGACCCCGACGCTTTAATTAAGCTTTGTTACGCTTTGGTGCCGCTTTACAAGCCGCTTTAAAGCGCCATCAAAGCGCCGTTGGTGTGAACGTACCATTAAGTAATACATTTTAAAATTTTACTTCTAATATCTATATTTTATTCCGATTTGAAGTGTGTTCTGTATTACGTAATTATCATTTATCTCCAGGTCAATTAATGCCGTAACGATAATCTTTAGTTAAGCTAGGTTCACACCAACGGCGCTTTGATAGCTTTAAAGCGGCTTTACATGCCGCTTTAAAGCGCTATCACTTACACATCTTACTGTATCGAAACCACTGCTTATGTCTTAAAAGGTTCCCTCGACTGCTAAAGCCAACGGCACACCAACGGCGCTTTGATGGCGCTTTAAAGCGGCGTGCCCAGAAGCTTTTCAAAGCGCTTTAAAGCGCCATCAAAACGCCGTTGGTG
>CAIIXF020000252.1:0-25000 GCA_903813345.2 Owenia fusiformis | reverse complement strand
TAGACAATTCAATTTTCTATATGAAAATATTTTTTGCTGAATCTTTTACTGAAAAGATATCCTGATTTCTGATTTGCCCTGAACCCTCCATTTCCCATTGGATTACATGAGAATGACGATTTTCAAAAATTCATCAAATTTATCATCAATTTTTGACCTATTGTAATTGAGGAAAAAAAATGAGAAAATTTGGAGGTATTGGAAATAAAGTCAAGTTACGTTTCCATCAATATCATAAGTTATTTCATCGCCGGTTAAGTAAATAAAAATTCAAACGTAAAGAGGCTTTAACACGTAGTTCAATGGAGAAAAAATGTTGCCAAACTTATGGAGGGGAGTGTATATCATTCAAACATTCTTTACAATGAATCGTTGTTAATAATTGAAACTGTTTTCTCTTAAACATTATATACACTCTTCATAATATAAGACAGTGTTCTAAACATAAAAAATGATATAGATTTACAAATTTTCGATTTACTGTAAAACTTGTCTAATTCGAACGCCATTGGGACCGGCTTAAAGTGTTCAGATTAGGAGGTGTTCACATTTCGAGGTTTTTGCATTCGTGAGATTCCAAATTCTGAAGAAATGAGAACACATTCTCGGTATATATTTATAGTTCATTTGACCACATAGCTTTATGGCATTTCAGAAATTTGAAAGTTCGTTTCAAATAAATCTAGTCATGCTGGAAAGCCCTATTATAATCAAGTCCATTCAAGTTTTTCCCAAAGTTTTGATATCATAACAATATTTGAACAATTTTGGATGAAACATGTGAAATAGATTAGACAGGATTAGACAGTTGTTTGTACGATGAATTGGGGAGAGTTTTTTATGCAATTTGCTTGTGTCTTTCATCTAAAAAATATCAATACACTTTAAAACATTTTATTAACTATAAGATTGTAATATATAATCCAAATAAATATTTCTAGTTATCTCAAAATCTGCTCTGAAGTTTGAAAAAAGCGGTTGTTAATCCATAGATAGTCCTTTAAAATGACAAATACCTTTTGGGATTATATTGTGCAATCGTATTGTCAATAAAATGTTTTAAAGTTTATTGATGTTTTTGAGATGAAAAACACAAGCGAAATGCATGAAAAAACTCCCCTGATTCACTCTACAAACAACTCGCGGACCTTTGTTCCATCTCGAAGATAGTACCGCCCCTCCATCCATCTCCCCCCTACATCCGATTCTAATGTCTTTTGATTATATTTTATTAATGTTTGGAATATTTTCTAAAAACATCGGCAATGACATTAATTTTGTGATCATAATGTCACTTACAAATATTTATAATTACTACTGGTCGTGTAGACCATTGTTGCTTGATGTATGTGTGGTAGCGTGGTTTGAGGGTCGTAAACAGAATACGTCTAAGAGTCAATGGCTTGATTTTATGTTTTCATTGACTTAGTTTTGGGTTAAGTGAAAAGTTGAAATGCATATCCCCTATTTAATTGAACAGCATCTGCGTTCACAGCATCATAATAAAATAGGATAAAGTGGGGTTAAATATATAGGGGATAAAATCGGATGATTTTCTGGGACAATAATAATAGGGACGGGATAACAGTATCTGAATATAGGCTAAGTTAGATATCTCAGTGTTCAATGTAAGTTTATATTTCATAAAAGCAAATAGCAACAAACCCAAGATTTTGAATATGCCCAGTGTTAAGTTGCATTTAGTGAAAAGTTAGGACATGAGTATAACCATAACCGTCAGTGTAAGAAAAGCGAGGGACTAAATACGTGAATTGTGTCTTTGTTAACATATAAAACCTAAAACCATCGACACATTCTCAAACTAGACTATCTCCCTTAACTTCGAGCCAAATTATTATCCACAACGTGACTTATAAGTAGGTGTAAATCGGGAAATAAAAAAATCTTACCGAAACCTAGTCCCGGAGGAAGTTCCGCCATGATACACCGACGATACGTCTGTGTAATTAGGTGGGTAGCAGTGAAAACAACACAGTCATTGGAAGTTTAGAAAATCAATTTGCAAAAAAGCCCAAAATGTGTTTCTTTCCAAAAATATAATCAACAGTTCAGGTATGTATGATCTCTAGTAGGGTTGAAATAACCGTTCTATACTACTCACATGAAAAGTGGAATGTAGTTTTGCCCACAATTAGCAAACAAAAGGGTAAGGTTTTTAAGTATTCTTGCACAAAATCTGTCTATAATCGAGGAACTATATATAGAATATAGTTAACATAGATTTAGACCAGATATTGAAACAAAATGGGAAAGGTAGATGGTAAACACTGACTAGAACCCCATACAAGCAAGTGAAGGCCCTAAAAAGACCCTAAATGGAATTTATACCAACTCGTGCTATGTAGCTAGGGGGTGGTCAAAGTGTCTAGACAGCATATTAAAATAGGCTTAAAGCCTTTAAATATTGAAAAAATATGACCTAGACTCTGCAAATACTGGGTGCAGAATCAATGATCAGCTGTTTGATCATGGTCACAAAGAACGCTCGGGATCCCTTTTAAAATACCTAGGCATGAACATACACATGCAAAGATACAAAAGTGTGTTTTCTAATGGGTCAATAAAAGTTACTTTGGCGAATAAAATTAATACAGTCTCAAGTTGAATGTAGGGGGGGGGGTCATAAAGATTATCCAATGGAACCCCATGAACATTGACGCTGGTTTAGAATAAGTTACATCATATCGGTTCCTAAAGACCATAACTTTACATACACCTTGTCAAATGTTCCATAACAATTCCCAGGACCTCTCGAATTTACAATTGTTCAAAACGTTCTCTCTCAATTTCAGGTTATAAATCAACTAAGATTTAAAAACAGAAATCATTCCAAGTTAAAGGATCTAGAATGGCGAATGATGTATCTATTATAAGCAACGATATATAGTAAGACCAGACGTGTAAAACTGACTAGAAATAAATACAATCAGTGTTTTTGGTATAACATGTATTATAGCGTCAGAAGTGGCTCAAAATTCAATATTAATATTTCATTTGATATATTGTAAATGTTCGAAATAATCTTCAAAAACATCGAACAATAAAAAATGTATTGATTCAAATGTTAGAAGCATCGAATATGAAAAATAAAAACATCAAAGCAAAGTTTCAAAATATCAAACATAAAAAAAGTGTCAAAGATTATTTTAAAAACTTTGAATAAGAAAAGAAAATATATAAAATAAGAAAATCCCATGTCAAACCTTATGTTCCATAGTTCAAACTAATAATTACGCCACAAACTAACTTAATGTTTTGAACTTCTGTACATTTATGAAGTTTTCATTTTTATGTTCGACCTTCAAAGGTAGTCTGCAGTTAGAACCTGTGAACGTTTTTCTTATTCGATCTTTCATTTTTCTATTCGAACTTTTATTGGTATTCTGCAGTTCGAACCTGTGAAAATTTTCTTATTCGATCTTTCATTGGGTTTTTCTATTCGAACTTTTTTGGTATTCTGCAGTTGAATCTTTCATTTGCGCATGCGCGAATTAGAACAATCGTGTCGAAACATCGGAACATACCCTAATGCGAAACACTTCCGGGCGGGAAAAATGGAAAAAGGCCTTTTCTGATTCTGAGTTTACCTACGGCTACATGTAAGTACATTATACAGGCCCGTAGCCAGGGGGAGAGCGGGAGGGGAGTGAAGGGAGTGGCCGCTCCCCCCTGGCCATGAATTCTTTCAATCCGGAAGTCTGAGAGGATCCGCATGCGCCTACTCTTAAGTACAACACCACCCACTGCGCATGCGCAAATACCAATTAACCAATATAATTTTGATTCTTCGTTAAATTTTTTGTTTCGAACTTTGGACAATTTGGGTTTGAACTATTACCATTTTGGTTCGAAACATTTAAATATTTTGGTTCGAACCTTTTCACATATTTGGATTAGAAATTGAATGAAGCTTATTTCTGAAAGAATATCTTCAATCTTTTTCGAATGCTTAAAAATAAACATCGAAGCTACATTTTCTGGCAATTCAAAAAAAATATTTCAGTTTGACACTTTACTTTTATTGTTTGTTGTTTTGTTTTTGGTGTTTGATATTTGATCTTTAGTTCGATGTTTTGTTTTTTTTCTTTTGAAGTTGCTTTTTTCGCAGTTTGGACTTAAGATTTAGACATGGATGAGACGTGTAACTATTCATCTGAATAATTAAATACTAAATATGGATTGATTGAATAAAAATTTCACATTTCAACAAAAACTTTGAAAGTTTGAATTGAAAAGTGAAATTTCAAACAAGGAAAGGGAATTATCAAACGAAGAATTGATTAATTTGAAGAAAAATTGGAACAATTGAACTGAAAGTGAAAATTTATTGAATAAAAATGAAATATCAATCATGAAATTGAAAAGATCGAATAAAGACGCAGAAAAAATGCCATAATGTATAAGGGAGGGATTGTAGTAAATAGTCTAAATAGTAATGGGAAGCCCAAAGAAGCCAAATGGGCTTGAAATGGCTTGCCGTGACCTTTGGGGCTTGTCGGCACACAGTGACCCCTGTTCTTATTGAAGTTTCTCCAACCAAACTGGCGGTGAAAAATCACAGAAACGGGTCCAGGGATTTTAATTAGGGAGTGGGTGATAAAGCCCAATTACAGACAATTGTCTGAGAAGAAGCTTTACTGTCTAAGCGGGGGTTATTGCCAGTATGGGATAAGACTGAATTTTAGCTGATCCAAAAGACACTAGAAACTTTCACTGGCATGTAGCGATTATAGCGATACTGAATAATTTGCTGAATTGTGTCGAAGTTAGACGTGTGGTGCGGAATTTAATATGCAGGTGACCATCATTTCAATGTTATATTGTTTGTAGGCAAATTGAGATTAGGCCATTGAAGTATTTGTTTCACGCATTCATAAAGCATAACGCATTCAAGGGTCACATTTATCATTAACCCAATAACTCAAACATATGACCTTGTACACCGACCACCTCTTGAAATTAATGCAGGCCGATTTCAACGAATGCAAACGGTGGTATATAAAAGAAACATAATCAAGCATGACCACGTCCCAACTTCTTTTGTTTTCTTTAGAACTAAGCTATGGCTGCAGTCTATTCAGTGTTGCGTATCGAACCTTGTTTATTATAAAAATAGTGCAACAACAAGCAGAATTCACACATTTACCTTATACTTATTCTCAACTGAAGACATTGAATTTATCTCTTAGGTTTTACATTATAAATATCTTAACATGCAGAATACGAAAATAGAGGCTTAGGCCCATCTTTGTATGAATTTTATGAGAATAATCTGATTTTAGAGAAATGAAAAGAAAAATGTCCACATCCTACACAAAAGATTTGTGGTTCCCCGGGAATACGTATGCGTTGCTTGTATATTAGAATCGTATGGAATACTATTGGATGGCCCTGTCAATGTACATATTGTGATTAAAAATGAAAATATTGGTTGTCATACGAATAAATCAAGGTTTTAATTAATTTCAGCATTGCACCAATGGAGATTTGGCCCAAGTTTTTTATTTAAATGACATGACTGTGTAAATCAAAGGTATAATGGTAAAAAAAATTGTCACTGAATCCAAATATGCTATCAAAAATAAAGAGAAGTAATTCATTAGAGGAAAAAGTGCAAATCTCTTAAAATCTCATGTTTAAACGAGAATTAGCGAGATTTCAAAGCTATTTAGAAACTCCTCTATTGACTTCTGCACACTGGTGACGATGCGCCATTTTAATATCTTAGAAGTGTATCGGTTCAAAATAAATCCTAGAAAACCTACCATATTTCACCATATCGGGCGCCTATTCATTTAGCATTTCAATTGTAAACTTTCTCTTGAAAAAAATCCAGATTTGTTGAATTTTCTTGCAGAAATCGCCTACTCCCCCTCCATCCATTGTGTCCGATCACCGGGCGTGATATTGACCTGGATAAAATCAAATAGTGGTTTACTTAATTTCATGATATCTTTTTTTTTATTGCATCTTTCTTACACAAAACATTATACAAAATATACATACAGATCAAATCCATATACATTGAATATTCAATAATATTATTACACATTTATATTTAACAATTATACGTTTTCACACTTTTCAGACCATCTCCATTTAGAGTATTTAATTTAACTTAATTTCAAAGGGTACCATTTGAAAATACAATACATGCAATACGATTATCTTTCAATCGTATTGGGCTGACAATATTTTAATAAAAAAGGGCATAAAGTAAAACAAAAAATCAATGCTGTTGGTTTAATCTATCTATAACCCATCTCCAAGTCTCGCCGAAACTTTCCAGTGTGCCATTTAAGTTTGCAATATTTCGTTCGTCATTGATTTTGTATTTTATGATTTCTTTTATTTGTATAAATGTTATTTTAGTATTAACGAGTCTTGATTTATGTATTAAGCTTTTTATATACAATATGCAAAAATTAATTGTTTTTGAAGTGTGGTCGTGTTCTTGATCTAATTTCCCGACAATTATGTCTTTAATTGTAAGATCAATATTGAAGAATTTTTTGAAGTCATCCCAAATCTTGGCAGAGTTTGGGCACTCTATGAAAAAGTGTATCGTATCATCTATTTTATCGTTTTTACAAAAGTCGCATTTTGAATTTTTTATTTTCTTTCGAGTTAAAAATTGGTTATTTGGTGTAACGTCTAAAACAAGTTTGTATTGAAGGCAATGTATTCTCGGTTCTCGAACCGTCTTAAAAGGTAATGTAAAAATATGTTTCCAATCTTCTTCTGTAAAGTTGAATTTTGAATTTAGATATTTTTTCCCGTTGGGTTCTTTAAATAAATTATCTACGAGAATCCAATATATGGTTTTAGTTTTTATAGCTTTGACGTTAATTGTCGTGTTTTTGATTTGGAGCTCTTCGTCTTTAAGTGCCTTGTTGCTTCGATTGTTTTTAATATGTTGTTTCCAGGAGTGTGGAATTGCATGAATTAAGCCATAGAAAGTAACGAAAGGTGTATTGATATTATATTTTAAAGAGAAATCTTCGAAACCTAAGAATTCATTATTGTTAACGAGATTTTTATTTGAAGGATTCCTTTACTTATCCAGCTTGCATAATTTAGGGTTTTGTCGTTAATTTTTATGAACTCATTATTCCAGATATACTCTTTTAAAGTAAGTTCTTTATTATAAGGCTCTTTATTATGTAATAATTTCCAAGTTTCCATGATATTATAGTAGAAAGGGGCTAACCTGGCTAACTTGTCATCGGAAAATTTTGAATGAAATATTGTCTCCGAGTCGAGATTAGGAAAAAAACTGTAGAAATATTGCTTCCATTTACTGGGTTTCTTCTGGTATAATCTTTTTACCCATTGTATTTGTAAAGATTTTATTTGCGTTTCAAAATGTAAGCTCTTGATTCCCCCGTTTTCAATTTTTCCTATGGTTGTTAAATTGCTTATTAATGGAGGTTTTCTGTTCCATAAAAAGTTATTAATGAGATTTTGAACATTATTAATGATGTGTTTTGGTACAAGTATGGTTGATACTAGATATGTTAGTTTTGAAATCCCTAGAGCTTTGATCAACACGTTTTTTCCTATTAAGCTAAGGTTCCTCCATTCCCATATTTTAAATAAGTTTTCTATAGATTTAATCTTAGGAGAGAAGTTAAGGTCATTCCGTTCGTTTATATTTTGACTAAACCATACTCCGAGAGTGTAAACATTTTCATTATTGATTTTAATTTTTGAGACAAGACTTTTTGGTGCAATTTGTGGGGGTGTTGTTTTAAAAAAGACCTAACCATCTTCCTTCTGTTTTTTGAAGGTTGGGCTTGAGGCCAGACATTTCAGAGAATCGTTTTAGAGTCTGAAGGGCATTTTCAGTTGATGCTATTGAATCTAGGAAAAAAGTTGTATCGTCCGCAAACATTGAAAGTTTAATCTAAGTATTATTCAAAATAATGCCTTGGATATTTATATTTTGTCTAATAGATAAAGCTAGTATTTCCGCCACTATTATGAAAAGGTATGCCGATAGGGGGCATCCTTGTCGGACTCCCCTAGAAGGTGAAAACATAGTCGATTGGTATCCGTTGTTGGATATACACGTTTGAGCATTTTTGTAAAAAGTTTTTACCCATTTGATCAATGTATTGATCATTGAATAAAAATTCAATTGAATAAATTAAGAGCTTTCTCGATGAAATTCCAGTTGACGGAATCGAAGACTTTCTCAAAATCGATTTGAAGGAGTAATCCGAGGATGTTACCTTGGTCCCTGTATTCTAAAATATCTTCTATGATTCTAATGTTTTCCCCTATGTATCGGTCGGTTACGTATGCGGATTGGACGGTATTTATTATGGAAGTTAAGGTTTTTCGTATTCTGTTAGCAATTGATTCGGTGCCTATTTTATAGTCCGTGTTTAAAAGGGTAATTGGTCTCCAATTTTTGAGGAATAATCTAATTTTATCTTTTTTTTGGAATTAAGGTGACGACTCCTTGTTTTTGTGAGATAGAGAGTTCTCCAGACTCAAAGCCATAATTCAAACTATCGACAACTAGATCTTTAATATTAATCCAGAAAAACTTGTAGAAGTTAGTTGTGAAACCATCAGTACCAGGAGACGTATCATTTGGCATATTTTTGAGAGATTGAGCACATTCAATCAATTCACGATATCATGACAAATCAACAAGGTATATTTTTGTCTGAACATTTTTTTATACCAACCTGTTTACATCTATTAATCAAAGTTTGAAAGACATACGTTATCATTGCAAAGGCGCTTAGTGCAAAAATATCTTTCAAGTATCAAGTTTCATTGGATTAAGATCTGACTTAAGTTCATTGTCTGACAGTAGAGAGGTTAAGCAAATACGGTTTTTCAAAACGTATACGTAAACGCAAAGTACATTGAATCAACATAGGATTGTATCGCTTTAGTCTACTTCAGATACCCGTTCAACTTCAAAGTTGCGTGTTTAGAACGGGAGATTTACATATTTCACGTTGCTATCAACGGGAATCATTATACTCATGTCTGTTGAATACTATCCTTGCAATTTTGATTTCGATGCAGAGTATAATTCTTTCTGAAGAAGATGATGTATGTTACGCATGATTTAACTCCAATAATCTTACGAAACGAGCTCGTTTAAAATATGTATTAGAAACATGTAGAAAACCAGCTATTGAACTTCATCAATGGCATACTATGTAATCATTACAAGCTATGGTGTAGTCTAAACAAACACTAGAGCTGAACGGCTATTTATGTGTGAACTCTACATGTATTTGTATAGGGGCCATTGATACGTTTAAGTTGCGTTCTGGATTTTATACGGTAGCTTAACCTCTCCATTGTTTTTAGATTTTACGGATCTGCATGGAGGGCACTTGATTATGGTTCGGCTTCTTCTTGGAGCGTACAGACAACCGTCGATCTGCGTATACGAAGCGACACCGGAGCACCAAACAGATCACCTGCGTCAGCAACTGAAGGAATAATTCGGTGAGTTGATTGACATTACGTATTCGGGAAAATAGGATAATGGGTATTTTCAAATATATTCAAATTTTGTTATTCTATTAAAGCCTGTGCCATGTTTGTTAATATCAACACATTTAATGTTTGCTATTTTGATATCATGACCATGCATATATACTGAAAAAATGCTTATTAATTCTTAAAAACAGCTTTAATGATGATTTTTTAAACAAAAAGTTTGCTAATATAAACTCAGACAACATAACAAATAATGTATCATGTGCTCCAATAATTTCCAACTTGTTAAAATCGGCTTCTAATCGGTCCTTAAATGGAGCAGAAATCGACCTCTTATTGATAAACTAATTGACAGTTTGAAGTTGTCGTCAAACATCATACGGCGCGGTATCCAAACTTTGTATTTTTATCTTTAGCCAAAGACGTTAATGTGGGGTTCCAAAAAGGCTTCACATATTTTACGTTACCGTCCATAGAATTCATACGTAGTCGTCTAATGACATTGCGTTTGAAACCTTATTATTTACAATATGACCACGTTCCTGTTCTGGATTTGTCATTTTATGGCTTGTTTATACAATAGAATGGACTAAAAAATATGAACTTGGACATCTCAGTCGGTAAGTTTACAGCTTATATTCCTTTTCTAGTAAACCACCTGGCAGATTTGACCCAGTCTTTATAACCATCCATATAAACGTCACCGAATGGAACTAGTTGAAAAGGAAATCTTATCTGTGAATCTTGCCTACAGGCGAGAAAGAGGACATGCTGTCTTTCCCATCCGCCATTTTTTGTTATCGTTACCGATATAACACGGTGAACTTAGTCTCCACATAATGGTACTGTCTGAAAAACAAACTGACCTTGTATTTCCAGTACTTTTCATCCTTACGGGAGTCGTGTCCTCGCCATCTGCCATTTTTAAATATGCGCGCAGTTTGTCAGTGTTTTAAATTGCGTGCATACTATGCACGCAGTTTGGATTCCGCGCCGTAAATCATATATTAAAGAAGAAATTCCTAAAATATGTGAAGCCTTTTTGGAACCCTCCATTAACGTCTTTGGCTAAAGATAAAAATACAAAATGGCACACATGTATATCTCAGGGAAGACCATTATGCTGTTACAGATCCCGTGCGAATCGAATACTGTAGACGTCTTTAATTTCGCGGTGGGTTTATTTTCGCTATATTCGCGGGATGCCCTCCATCCGCGAAAAAATAACCCGCGAATTATTATCCACATGTAGGTCTAGGGCTGCACAATTGGAATACAAAAATAATTAACTAGAAAAATTGTATAAATCTGAACATACTGATCAACGTTTTTATTGGTACTTGGTTAACAAACACCAAAGATCATCTAAGAAATCTGTAAATCCAATACTTGCTGATGATGGTCATCTAATTACTGACGCAAATGAGATCAGAGAACAGTGGAAATATCATTGCGAAATACTAGCAACCCCATAAGATAAACCAACGTATGAAATTGAAAATAAAGTTGAGACGATTCTTAAGAGAATATCAGTTGACAGTACATTTTTCACAATTACTGCTATATGGTCCCAAATGCAATAAAAGCTCTGAATTCTAAGAGTGCATGTGGTTATGATCAAATAAGCGCGGAACAATTAAAATTCGGAGGGGATGATATGGTCCAATCAATTTCGATTATCTACAATATAATACTCCAGTCAGCATGTATTCCAAATAACTTCTGTATTGGTACAATGATCCCTCTTGCAAAAATGGTAAAGATCCACTTGTTAAGGACAACGCGATGGGTATCACGCTGATGACAATGCTACGAAAATTGTTTGACAATATTATTTCTGCCCAAATGAAGGCATCTGTTTTAAGAGCTATCCCAAAATTACAATTCATACATCACTTCTTGGACAAGAAACTATTTCTGAAAATGTAGACCAGGGTAAAATGGTTGTCGTAGCAGTAACAGATATCAGAAAAGCTTTTGATTCCGTATGGATAGATGGTCTTCTCCTTAAACTCTATAACTGTGCCGGAATTCAAGGTAAAATATGGAAACGTTTATGCATGTTGTACAAACGCTATAGTTGTTCAGTTTTAGTGGGTGGGAAATGTTCTGACTTGTTTACAATCAATTCAAGGTGTACATCAAGGCGGTGTATTGTCCATGTTTTTCTACAATCTCTACATGGCTGATATAATCGAATCCCTGACTAAAGTTAACAGGGGAGCCAGTATAGACCCCTTACGCTGTGTAAGTCCATCATATGTTGATGATATGTGCAATATCTAATCCAATCTACTCTATGCGCATTGTAACCAGTGGACATATGAAGTTTATCCAGATAAATGTTTATTTCCTGTTTTTAATAGCAAAATTGAATTAGGTGCCACTCTGAAACTTAAGATCGGGGGTATATCAATCGTAAAATCTGACTTTGTAAAACATGTTGGAATTCCAATTTCCATAACGATATTTCTGATTATGTACTAGATAAAAGCAAGTAGGTAAATCACAATACAACGCGCTTCTCGGTATTGGGAGTGGCTGTAGAGGCTTAGTCCCAACATCTGCGTGTCAAATATACAAAACGTACTACATTCCTTCAATGACATACGGTGCTCAAATTATTAATTACCAACAGAAAGACATACTAGTAGATGTTTTAGAAAAAATACAAAGAAAAAATAGGACGGAGAATCCAGTCTCTACCTCACTCAGCTTGTATCCCCGTTTCGACTTTACCACTAGGCCTAATGAATGTTGAATACTACGAGGGTTGTCCCAGAAGTAATGCGCTATATGCTCTTTATCAATAATTGATATTTTTCCATGACATTTTCAGTAAATGTTCCTTAGAGACATTTTGATTATTCTACAAATGTTCATGTTGACTGATAAAACTAGATTGATGTTATAAAAAAATCAAGTTGGTGAGTTTGGGTAGGGCGGGGCAGGTTATACAGTCACGTCAAAAGAAATAAAAATTGAAAATATGATATAATCAATCAACAAATACCATTTTGTGTGACTATAAGAAATATGCTCAAAAATTAATCTTTAAGATACTAAATTACTATGACCACACCCTAGATTTAATGGATGCACATTGCACAGTGTCCCATTTCACATTTTCTCAAAATATTGCTCTTTGCATGTTATGTACTTTTGATGTCTGTCAGGTCAAACACTCTTGGCAATTTCTTCCACTGTGACTTGTGGAATTTTCACCTCCCATGTTTGGAGTTGTCATCCAGGGTCCAGTCATCTCTTTTAAATCTTTTCTGCCACCTCATAATTGTAGTTCTATCTGTTATATACTCCTTTTATACTTTCTTCATGGAAGCATAAGTTTCGCGTGGCTGTGAGTCCAAATTAAGTATGAAATTAGACCACCAAACGCAAGGCCTTCGGTCATTAGGTGATAATTGCAGCCATTTTTGCAATTTCTTGACAATGACTGTATTTGAATTTGTGACTATTGAACTGTGGTATTATGACATCAAAGTGTAAAATGTCATTATTTGTACTTGGTTAACATCATGCTGAATAAATGAAACAATTTCCAAAACATTTTGATCATTTAAAAGAAAGAAATATTAATAAAATAACACTTTGGATCTTTTCATAGTTAGAAAAATTGGTACCTGCCCCGCCCACCCCTTACCCCCATGTTGCTATAGCAACCAGATTAAGACTTAATATTAATGTTTGATGCAGAAACTTCAGGATATGATAGATGAAACTTCAATTGTTATATACACAAAATTTCAGCTGAAAGTTAGAGCATATAGTGCATTACTTCTGAGACAACCCTCGTACATTGACTTCTTAAAAGATAATGTTTCTTTGGAGTTTACTGCAACTCCCTAGCGCAAACATAGTACTATATAAATGTCTCTTCATCATGAGATATGTAAAAATGCTGCATATTAATAGAGGAAGTAATACATTTTCCCCAATTGAGCGCATGCTACAAACATCAAGAACGTACAACTTGAATAACCATTTTTCTAATATGCTAGACAGTAACACTATCATTCCCAAAAGCAGATGGAATAACATTGTGTACACTCAAATAACAAAGGTTCAAATGTGGTAGAATGGGTAATTCGACGTACTGAGCCCAGTTATTTGGTGGAGTGTTACAATACGTTTTCCTGTTGCTTTTAATGGATACAAAAAATGGTGAAATTACTTATGGATTAACATTCGCTTAAAGAGACTCTATTGAGGCTTCTCTATGGCATTTTTTCTTTATTTCTTTTTGTTTTGAATTTTTAACACCATAACATTAACTAACTACTCAATATGCAACTTTTCACCACGTAGAATTTTAAAATATTAAGTTTGAAAATTCCATTTTTATAATGGAGCTCAATGGGAAAAACGACACAATTTGAATTATTTTCAAACGTAGTGGTGCGATTTTCTTGAAATTGACAGATATAATGAATATTGGTAAGGCAAAATGAAGAAAATTCACCATCCTGGTTACGCAAAATATAGAAAAATGTGAAATAATCATAAAAACCTGTAAAAATAGATTGAAGGGGGTGATATTCATTTTTAATGTGCTTCTCACTTCTACAGGGTAACCATAGTTTTGGTAATGGTTTACTAATTTTAAAAGCATATCTTCCAGCATGTGTATCAAGCACAAGTAATACAATAAGTGAGTTATCATTAATTGGAATGGTATTATTGTATTCCTCAGCAATGACGACAAAAAGGTAAAATCGATCATATCACATACTAGTTCTTACCATTAGATCGATCGATTATAATGCATTTTAAACAATATGGCAATAGATCTTCAAATTCAAGAATTGAGCTAAATTGTAAGATAATAAATTAATTGCTAATCCCTTATAACTGTATAATCCCCTTCTCCGAATAATACTGAATTATAATATTTCGATATGCTTATTTTAGCTGCTGTACTTTAGGTCACTTGATGAGATATTCAGTAACATGCTAAATAATCACTCGTAATAAGCAATATGAATTCTTCAACACAATCATTTTCAACAGCTTTTCAACACAATCATGAATTTAGTGATCTGACCCTTAAAATACTTTTCAGGGGGAATAGTTTGTCCACCTGTAGACGTGTAGCATCTTTTTCTAGCCATATTTTCCTAGGCCTGCTGGAATACATATTTCAGTGTGCAAGTTTAGCATTGTTTTCCCATTGATCATTTGAGTTCTCACGTCAATATTATGTGGAAATAAAAATGATAAGATGTCAAAAAGAGTAGTTTACTTTATTGTAAGAAATCAAAAATAAAATAAGGTTTGGGCAGGAAGGGAACAGGTGAAATCCTTGGGATACATGAATTAATTAATTATACGAAACATATTCATGTTTCTACAATTTAGGGTAACCCTGTGTTTTATTCTACTGGGACTGGTTATACCGGTGCAAAATATTACAAAAATATTATTTACTTATTATCATAATTCGATGTGACAATATCAGTCTTATCTTCAAATTTGTCTATAATAGTTTGCCTGTAAGGTTGGGCAAGCCGTCTTTTACGTTGATTGTATAAGATGTTGATTTTGCAAAGCTCTTATGGGCTAATTCTACAATATGGACTGTAACATATATGTAAGGGTGCCAGTATGTAGTCCAGTACACAAGACAAAATCGTATGGAATAACTTGCGATAAGCTAGTTATTAAGCTTGTTATTATGGTCTTACTAGTGGTTATTATTGAGTAATGGTACAGGTATTCGATATGGTATTGCAGCTTACACTTAAGTAATGGTACACGTATCCTTGGATTTTAGGCCCGAATACCGAGGTTTATTTTTTTAATTATCGTGTATTATTATTTTGTGTTAATATTAGTTAACCATCTAACTATTGGCATGATATGACAACCTTGTTATATTCATATAGCGCATAAGCGTAGCCAGGGGGATGTGATGTGTGCGATCGCACCCCCCCCTCCATAACCAAAGAAAATAGAACCATTAGATAAAAGAAAAAAGTCTTAAAATGCTTTTTATTTGAAGCTTCTAGCTCGATTTTGAACGAAGTTGCACCAATTTTTGTAAAATTCAAAACAAATCTTCAAAAACATTTTTTTTGCCACGATCGCACCCCCCCCCCTCCCCCGACTGAAAGCTGGCTACGCCACTGTAACGTGTAATTAATACGCTACATTTTGTATGTTCAATTTGTATACTAAAAACTGTTATTAATCCACAAATTTAGATGAAGACAAGATAAAAATTCGAATCAAGAATGAAAAGGCTCTCTTTTAAGAAGTGAAGTCAAACGAATGCAAAGGGTAGTTTTATGAAAAATTAATATCACGGAAGATGTATTCTAGATATCAGTAGTATTCTCAGAAATTTATTATCTGAAACGGATAACATCTGGCCACTCAGACAAACAATCGCAGACATAGGCTAAGCTTATTTATTTAACAGTTTGATTTGTTGACTTACCGATCCGTATTTCAATCTCCGGGAAGACGTTCTTTTCACTTTGTATTTGCGTGCAGTGTAATATAAGTTGATACTTTTGTTCAAAAATGTACTTTTAATGGCCATTTTATGCCTTTTATTTTCAAATTATGTTTTGTTTTGATGTCAATGTGAAAAGTCAAGAAACATCAACCCCGACTTTTAATCAAAAAATGTTGGTTAATCACTTATGGCAAATCACAAGGTTGATGATGTCAACGGACCATGATCGTGGAAGGCTATCAATATCAGGTGTATATCGCATAGAAAATATATATAGCTAATTTTTCGCACTGATGTGATGATGACTATTCTGGCGAATCGGGTAGATATTTCTCAGTTTTATTCCGATAATAAAACTATTCATTTCTATCAATTTTACAAACGGGGTCCTTTGAATGCACATTAAAACTATAAAAGTATTTATTGGGCGTACATACTCGTTCTGTCATGTTACTTACATTTCATTTGCAAGTTGTCCACATATTAATCCGGCGTTTTGTTTAATCAAATTGCCCGCCCCTTGAGGTTTCCGACTGTAAAACTTAATATTTAATACTAACCAATGCATCAGTTAATATTTTCAGAATACAAATTTTCCATTTTTATTTCTCTGATAGATAAAGTCTCATTTTGATTCTGTTCGTGTATTAAAGAGTATGCTTTTATAATGCCGTGGTCACATTTGCTCAGATTTTCAGCACCGGCGCCCGGCCGATGAGTATTTTGTTCAAAATTGTATTCAATTCTGAACAAAATACTCAATCGGCCGGGCGCCGTAATGAAAATCGGAGCAAATGTTACCAAGTCATAACTGATGAAAAATCGAATGAGAACATGAACATGGATAATAGGGGCACTATTACGCTGCGTGCAGAGTCTAATTATAAACTACGAGAAGACGAAACTCTCATTTAAGAAGTGAAGTCGAACAAATGCAAAGGGTAGGGTACTATAGAAGGGGATCATATAAAAGCACGATCTATTTCACAACGCCTTTAACTTTTGTTCTTCAACTGTTGCCTTTTGTGCATTTCAAAAATAAAATATCTTAATCTGATTTGTTCCACCTTTCTTTTCGCTCAGTTCTGCAATATTATGTCCATATGTTGTTTAGGATTATGTCATTTGCGAAATAGCTGTAAGCCATTATGAGAATGAATATGGGAGTTTCCACGATAATGTTGTTCACATGATTTTATACACATACCTGCAATCGGAGAAAGAAGTCTTAATATTGTCCAATAAAAAAATAAGAATCTAACATTTAATGATAACAAAAGGATTAATTACTTAGTTCTCTTTGTTTTAGTCTTTATTTTCTTAAATGCGGAAGTGTACCAACATCACCTAGATTACATAAGAGATCATCTAACAGTCTAAAATTGCTTTTAATTGCAAGTAAATGCATTCCGACCAAAATTTGTATACCTGTAATTTGGGGGGGGGGGCGATGTTACATCACATAACCACAACGTTCATATTAAATATTCATTCATATGATATAGAAATATACAATAAGCATGTCCGTATAAAAGCTAAAATTATAAAAACTCATTTCAAAGTCATTCTGTTCATGGAAGCGTCAAGTTATGAAAAACAATGCTTAACACTCAAACAAATCGACTTGATTACCTTTGAAAACTTCTTGAGAGGAAATGGACAAATGTATTTTTCTAACTCATTAGAACGTCTGTCTGATTGAAATACTATTTTTTAAATACAAACATAAATGATTTAATCTTGGTCAGAAGTCTGAACATTGTCCAACAAAATAATAAGAATCAAACATTTAATGATTACAAAAGGGATTAATTGCTATATAGTCTTTGTCTTAGTCTTTGTTTTTCTAACGGCGGAAGTGTACCAACATCACCTTGATTACAGAAGAGATCATCTAACTGTCTAAAATAGCTTTTAATTCCCGGGTTTTAATTACATTTTATGTATAGACTTTTTTGCCTCTATTCTCATTTTTAAACCTGTTTCTGTTTGCTTATTTAACAATTGTGATAAATTATTCAGTTAGTGTCGAAATCAAAACAATTTTCTACATTATAGTCCCATCCTCTTGCACTGACTAAATATTAAAATAAGCCAGTCTGATTGCGAATTTACAAATCCTGTAAAAGTAGCTCCAAACCGCCTTTTAATCAGAGAAAACAATAAGTTAATTCATCTGATTGCGAAAATACGAATCAACCTGATTATCTGATCTCCATGCTATTTGATTCGTGCATTATCTACAAGTCAGTCGGGCAAGGGTGAAATTATTTCATTTGAAAACCCCTCTAGCATAATTATTCGGAAGAAATTCATACAAAAAATAAGGTACACAACTGATGAAGGGTCGCACACAATGCACGCACCCATCTCCTCCTCCTCCATGTTTGCCCACACACGACCATATTTGACAATTTTTCTAAAAGCGTTTTTCCCGGGAATATAGGTGTAGCGGTTGCCAGAAGTCGCACAGCTTGGGAGTCAGGGTATCCTGATCCATGCCTCAACGCCTGACGGGTCTGATATTTAGAGGGGGCGCAAGAATTATTAGGGGGCGGGGTAAACGTGAAAGTTGCCAAAATATCCATAGGCGTAGCCAGGAGGGGGGGGGGGGGGGTGCGATGGGTGCGATAACAATAGGCTTTATATATGCTTTAATGTTTTATTTATCATGATGCTTTTATGTAGGCTATTAATTACAGTTCTTTTTGCAATATAAAACTGGTATGTTTATGCAAATTCCGATTGGACTAATATGAAAGGGATATTGTTTCATTATGTGGACTTGAGAAGGTCCGACATACGCATTGCTTTCAACCCAAAACTTAAAATAGGAAGTTATCAAGATCCAAAGAACACGATCGCTACTTAAACAATACGTTTGTAAAATCCCGGCGATCGAAATGCAATCAAACTTTCGCAATCAGGTGCATAATTAGTCTTTTGATCTCTAAAGTTTTACGACTGAACGTTTCAATGAACTCGTGAGAAGCAAACGCAATCATCATATAAACATTTTTCTAGTAAATCTAAAATAGAGTAAAACCCAGGGAAAAAGATCGCGTGTTCATAGGAATTAGGCATATTTCAATTTTGAAATAACAAAAGTCAGTCTCGGAAGAATTTTCCAAGTATTCCCTGCTTCGATGCGTTTTTATTGCAAGGGCCGTTTAGCGCCGATATGAATTCATTATAGGGCATTAGGGTTGTGCTTTATTTGTTTTATTTATATAAATGTTAAAAAATGTGTACGACACTTTGATGAATTATTTTTAGGGTTACAATGCATATTTGACTTTTCCCTCTACGTTTAAAATTCATCTTTATACTTTTCTTAGTTTGCTTCAATAAAATTAACATTGGATCCCAGACAGTTATCAAATTCTCAGACATTTGATTAATATAGATATTTGTACTTCCTTTGACCAGTGGTGCTGGTGTGACTGAGATTCGAATCTAATCTGTTTCATTTTTATGTAAATTGAGAGGAATAAAGTTTTATTTTAAGCGTTTTAACAATCTTAACGTTTGGCGTGCAGCTCAACTTAATACACAATCAAAGGTCAAATACAGAAATAAGAACATGCCTTTTATTTGTTATTCAAGCTCGAGCAATATCCCCGTTATAAAACCAAAATAACTGCGGTTAGGCATCGCGATAGCCGCGCCCCCTTTGTCTTTTTCCTTCCAAAGGCTTCTCGCAAACGGCAGATAAGAGGGGCTCTGGCATACCAGAATGGCGGTTAGGTACCATATCTTGATTACAGTAAAGACAGGCCATCTCATTCTGGTATGCCAGAGCCACTCTTATCTGCCGATTGTGGAAGGATAAAGACAAAGGGGTCGCGGCTATCGCGATGAGGCCATCTTATTTCTAGGAATTATTTCCTTAAACCGGCTTCGTTAAACAGTGCCAAAATATATAAGTCGGAGCCAAAAACAAACTATTTTTATATTTAAATCCCCTCACCTTGTCAATGTCTATGCCTGCATCTGGTTTTCCCACCTTTGGAAGGGAGCCAATATACACATAGATTACTTACTGGCCATGGACACACAGAAACGAACATTCTGGGGTCATAAGGGATACTTGGGGAAGGGGGAGGGGTGGTGGTGAATAGTGAAGTCCGGGAGTGAAGTTAAGGGGTACTGAAATCTTTCTTTTGATATTTAGTGCTTGAATGGAGACTTGTTTCCACTCCCCGCATTCTAGTAGAATTTAAATATTTGATCCAAAGGAGTTATTTTAAATCAAACTTGCATTCCGATTAATTAACACTCCAATGATTGTACCGCTTCACTATTGTCTAAGATAATTATAATGAATTCACGGGACACTATAGTCTTCCTTTTAAACTTTAGTGGTTAGATGGAGACTTGTTTCCCCACCCCGTACACTAGTAAATTTGTAAATTTTAAATATTTGATTTAGGGAGGTATTTGCAATCCAACTCTGATGATGCAAGACTAGTCAGCCAAGAATAAATTATGAACTTATTATCATTTAGACTATTGAGTTCATTAAATTATAATTCCATAGATATCATATTTAATCCTGTCAACACAATAATGGTATTAATTGGCATGATATGTAGTCAGAGACGGTTTAAAAAGTTGTTTAGATTAATGATAGTATTAGGAAAAATCCTAACTCAAAGTTTTTGTTCTCTCGCAATCCAGAGCAAACCACTCGCCGGGCAAGCATTCTTTAAAAACGTGAAGTTTTCACCATGTTGAGCAGTTTTGAAAATTGTCCAATTTGAACCATCGCCTTGTATATTTCTGTAACTGCCCCCCCCCCCCTTGACACTCGAGTGTAAGAATCCTTTCCACACTGTCAATGGTTTTACAAAATAGTTCATGTCAGGAAGGGGGAGGGGTGAGTGTGGAGAACAATCACTGACTGCGATTTGTATGATTGAACATTGTACACTTATCATAAATTCGTAAAGAATAGTTTTAAAATAAACAGCTTGTTTTATGTTATGATTGGAGTGATGTATGCATAGAAGAATGACACTGGTTTTGAAATATCTTAATTATCCCATTGAATGAAGCCATCCGTCCCTCTGTCCATTCTTAACTCATACTAGTGGACTGATTTGATTTAAAGGAGAAGTCTCGGTGTAGAACGTGTACACACGAATGGGATCGAATTTTACTCATTTCTATTTAGGATTCGTTCATATACTAGCGGGGCTTTAGAGCATTTACAAACGCACGAATTGTATTGTTTTAAGGCAACTTTTATGACATATAATCATTATATTTAAAGCTGATTAATTTTAGATTATATTCGGTTCAATTTTACAAATAATGAATAGTATTACAGTATATCGAAAAATGTACAATGATTTACATTAAATTGCGCAGACTGCAAACAATGTACATGGTTGGCGAATTTGCATGCGCGTTCTTGATAATAAGAATTAAAGGTTGAACTTAAAAATCAAACATTTTCTTTTTTAAACATAATAAATCTTTAAATCAAGAAAATAAAAATAAGATTGATGATTGAACTTTTCATAGTCAACTGCGACTGTGTCGACGCATGTTTATTTACTTAGCTAATTAGATATGTAAAATTGTTAATGGCCGCAACGGATAATACGTACATGTAAGCTGTTCGGATAAGACATTTCTATATGATTAATAACAAATCCCGGGCAGAATGTTATTCAACAGTAACTGATCTTATTAGTTATTATTCAATTTGGATAATAAATCTATTATCTCGTCGTATTGATGTTTATTATATAGTGTTTCTCGTTGTGGTATATAGTAAACAAAGGAGTATTTTGGTCAACTCAATACATCTGATAAACACTACATGAAGTGTTTTCTATGCAATGATTATATACAGGCACTTATTCATTGTTACTGTGAATTTCAAAAGGCTCCAAATTGTGTGGAATACACGGGTAGTATCTAAAGCCCCGCCATGATTTAGAAATCGCGAGCAAGTTCCCGCTGAAATCACGAGCAAAGTCCTTTTTATTTGTGTCAACTGGAAATATGGACAAAAATGGTAAGAATACGCATTACTGTTCTTTGAAACTTGAGGTATACTTTCAGAACAGGTATATCTTCACAAACAATGACATGAACGATAAATATGTTTATCGGCATGGAAGAAACTGGCGCAAATGTGCACGTTTACATAATTTACTGTAACAAAATTACTTTTGTCGTTAAAATTGAGACAAGAACTACGATATGCATTCCTCATAATGAATATTGGATCACCATTGTATGTATTGATAAGTTAGTTTACAATAACATCTCCTGTGGGGGGTGAAATACACCATTGGAGGTGTTCCAGTGGCCCCGCTGAAATTATGAGGAAGCCCCGCTGAAAACATGAGGAGGTCCCGCTGAAATCAGGAGCAGATTTCACGAGTACCCGCTTCGATCACGAGGAAAGCTTCATTACATTCCATTAAATATTGAGGTTCTTCAAATAAACGTACACGAAAGACCAAGTAAAGTATTTCTATTAATTATATATACTGTTTCATTCTAGGGCCACGTTTCAAATGTTTTTATTGCAACTTCAAGTCATCAGAGCAGAACGATTTCGTCAAACATTTTATACAGTTTCACCCATCATTGGATTTCAAAATAAACGAACCAAAATATATAGGAGAAAGATGGATATATCGTGTATTAGACTTCACATAAATTCAAGACAACTTGATGGAAGCATGAAGTTCAGGGGAATGAGCCTTTTATTAAACAGAGACACCCCAAGTTCCAAGAAGAGGAAATTTTGAGAGAAAGGAGAACCACAAAGGTTCCATGATAATTCAGAAGACGTTGTAGGTTCTACTTTTATAATTTAACAATGACATTAAAGTTTTTGTTTTTTAAATATTTATTTCGAGAATGATTTATACACTATCAATGTAGAAAAATACACTTCAAAAAATGTGAGATGTCAGGAAGATTTCGATGGTCATTTGATGTTTCTCCAAGTTACTAATGTCGTATCTAAGTATTCCATACCTGGCTACTGAGGTTTTGTAGGCACATAACGAGCCGATATACAATCAATATACCATGCGTATCAAAAAACGCAACAGATTGTTATCTCGGAAAAGCGCAAATCAGTGATAACAGCATTGATTTCATTCAATTTACCATAAATTAAAGCCATGTGTCTCCTCTTTCCAATGGTATATCATTCATTGATATTGGGTCATGTTTGAGCGAGTAATCATTCCTTTTGCAAAGTAGGCCAAAATAAGCTTGGGACCAATTTATAAACATCGCGAATATCAGACGTGTAATATTGGAAGAAAACATAAAACCAATGCATCCTTTTCATAATAATCATTTCCGAATAATCATTAATTTCGCAATGTAGGGCAAAATTCAGCCCGGACCCAAGTTTTAAACAGTACATGGGACATATGGGATATTTGAGGAAGGTGTGGCAGGTGTGACATAGACACGCGGTACTAACTTCGACCGTTAATTTGAATTTTTGACCTACCAGATGTTTGAAAATCAAGGATTGCGCGTCTCATACTACACCGTTTTTCTTCAAAATTGTTCCATTCAAAGTAAAACAAAATTGCCTTTCTGTCGGTGCATTGCTTTATTGTAAAGAGTCCCTCGTTTTAGCAGCGTTTTGGTCCCCAGCTGTGAAATGCCGCAGAAAGTAGGGACTCTGTATAACAGAAAAATGTACCAACAGAAAGGCATTTTTGTTATGCTTTGAATGGAACAAGTTTGAAGAAAAACTGTGCAGTATGGGACTCGCAATCCTTGATTTTCAAAGATTTGGTAGGTCAAAAATTCAAATTAACGGTCGAAGTTAGTACCGCGTGATAGACAGCAAAGTGTTCATACTCATACTCTTGCAAGAATACATCCTATTCCCCTCCAAATTGCCACCACCTTTTGCACATAAAGATGCGCTCATCTCTCCATGTCATTCATGGTTCAGCCCTGAGTCATCTGTGGGTTAAAGCGAAGAAAAGGCCCATTGGCAATTCTTTCTCGAAGTTTTGCAATATCTGGTGGAGGAATGATTAGCACAGATGCTCCTGAGATAGCTCCAAAAGAAAAATTCACAATAATTCAAGTCAGGAGAACTTCCATTGGTACTTAGCCCTTGCACTGATTTTTGCAATATCTTAAACTTGGTCCAGAGCCGATTTTGACCCACTGTGCAAATGGAAGGATTTCTCACCCAACCATGACCACATGTGAATGAATGACATATCATTGCAAAGAGGAGGACGTGGCTTTATGGTACATTGGATGAAATTTATAGAGTCACCTCTAGTTTTGTGATTTTACGAGATAACTGCTTGTTGCGTTTTTTATTCGTCCTGTATAGTGTATGTGGGGAGTTATCGCTAAATTACGAGACCGGGATGGATATGTGCTGTATCCACTCCGGTACCGCTCCTGAAAATCGAACTCAATAAATACGTTTTACTCAATTTACGAAATAAAGATTTTTTTAAACTTTACTTATGCTGTATATTTGAAATTTTAATATCAATTTATTGATCTGCTCCGGCAATATATGAGTGTAAAATCAAACTTAAAAATTACTTCTTGAGAAAATGCCTACTTTTTTATTTTTATTTCTTATTTCCTTCATATAACAATAAATCAAAATACAAATTACTTACAGTGGACACCTAAAATAGGTGTATATACTGCTTGATAAACATAAATTGAATATAATAATAGCGCAAATAAATAAATAAGTATAAATAAGAGCACATCAATAGTTGTTGGGTAGGAGCAGGGGGAGTGACAGTAAAAATAAAGTAGAGTAATGATAGCATGATGATAATATTAGGACAAATACTGCTGGAAATGATTAATTGTAATTAAATGCCTTTAAGACCCAGAATGATATATTTGGTAATAAAGAGTCTAATCTAAAGAAATTTTATCTATCAAATACTTTTTGTATCTTATCTTAAAAATATTCAAAGAAGAACTTTCTCTTATTGGCCTTTCAATACTGTTCCATATCCATTGACCTTGAATCTTAATAGAAAA